>OVAN01009276.1:0-17133 GCA_900406275.1 Anastatica hierochuntica | reverse complement strand
TCGGGTCTTGGCGCCAGTTGGCGCCAAGGCAGACACTCCGTCTTGGCGACAACTGGCGCGAAGACCATGCCCAGGTCTTGGCGCCAAGACAGTCACTCCGTATTGGCGCCAGTTGGCGCCAAGACAGTTCTTCTGCCATCCAGCTTTCCGATGCTATCGGAAGGTCTCCTCGGCGCCAACCGAGCCGAGCCTCATAGTAAATCTAGAGTTCCCCCCTCTATGTGAATTGAATTGAAGAAAGTTAGCGCTTTGGAGCCTTTGGAGAATCGACATTCATCAAAAAAAGGTGAAGAAGGGGGAAAATTGCCTCTCAAACTTTACCAGAGGCGGGTGAAGAATCAGCTACTGGAGATCCTCGACCACACCGTTCTGAATTCCATGATTCCTCAAAGCTAGCTCATCCGCCTTTGTTCCGTTCCTCGAACCCGATAATTGGGAGCAACTCTTGGAGGAATTTGATAGAGAAAACCAGAAGAAACCAGAGGCGATGAGAATTGCGGAGGGTAAATCAATTCAAGAGCTCGAGATGGAGCTTAGGGAACTAAATGTAATCATGGATGAAGATCAAGTGAAGAACGATGTCCATCTTGGAGAAGAACTCGCAGACCAAGTCAATCCCCAAGAGAGCTTGGAGAGGACGTTATCGGAAGATCCAAGGCGAGCCCCGGAAAAACGGAGGTCACCGGAATCATCTCCCTCCACGACAAGTAGTGTTTGTCGCTGGTGATCTCCTTCTCGGTTCTGTCTCCGTAAGGAACGTGTTCTGGAGACAGATGAGTTCGTGGAGGGAGCTCAGGTGGACCGTAAGAAGGCTGGGGCCCAAGTGTTAATGGGCCAGAAAAAATCTCCAAAAGGCCATGTGGGTGCAAAGTCTTCCCTCCAAGTTTCCAAATCTCTTTTGGGCCCAAAAAATAAATCCCAAAAAAGCCCAAAATCTTGAATGGGAGTTGCATCCAAAAAGCTGAAGCCGTATCGTGGAAGGCTCTCCCCGAGACCAGTTTCGAAACCCAGGATTGGTTTGAAGCAAGAGGCAAAGACAAATTCCAAGAAGAAACTACTTTTCCCCCATAGCGAGGCAAAGGTATCTACTAAGGCAACAAAATCTACTAAGCGTGTCTCTTTGTCAGGTGAAGGTTTGATGGGATTCCAGAACCCATCCAACCTCCCCGAATGAAGATTCTAGCTTGGAATTGTCAAGGGGCGGGATCCAAGACTACTTCCCGTCGACTGGAGGAAATGTGTCGTAGGTATTCCCCAGGTTTTATTTTCCTGTCGGAGACGAAGAACAATCGGAGTTTTTGGCAAGATACCCAACTTTCCCTAGGCATATATCGATTGATTACTGTTGATCCCAAAGGCCTTAGCGGGGGTCTTGCTCTTTTTTATTCTAGTGATTATCCAGTCATATCATATGTATGAACAATCGTATATTGGATATTGAGACTATTATTGATGGAAATCGCGTGTTTTTAACTTTTATTTACGGAGATCCGGCCGTTCAGTGTCGAGGAGATGTTTGGGAGAGACTACCAAACATCTACTGATAGATTTGGTGCTTGGTTCACCATTGGAGATTTTAATGAGATCACTGGAAATCATGAAAAACAAGGTGGAAAACGTATATCAGAGGCATCTTTCCTCCCTTTTCGTGATATGATTCAATGTTGTAGGTTCATTGATATTCCCAACAAAGGAATCCCAATGTCATAGGCCCCAGGGTAAGGGAAAAAGATTGACTAGATCCGGTTCGAGGAGATTCAAACTTGGTTAGATGTCGTTTAGATAGAGCCATGGGAAACGAAGCTTGGCACCAATTATTCCCCCATACCATGGTGGAATATCTTAAAATGTGGGGATCAGATCATAGACCACTTATTACCTCAGTACAAAAACTTCCCAAATATTTTGGGAAGAACTTTAAATTTGACAAACGATGGATTGGCAAGCCAGGACTAAGAGAAGCGATTTCCCGTGGGTCGGCATTTACACGACTAAACGGACATGAAGGCTTCTCCAAACTAATCCACTCCTGCAGGCGTGAATTATCTGCATGGAAGAAAAGTACTAAAACCAACTTGGAAAAGTTAATCCTAGAGCTCCAAGATAGCATAGATAAAGCCCAACCAGATGAGAATGTCGACCCAGAAACCCTCTTGGAGCTAAAAAGAATCTTGGTTTAGCTTACTTGGAGGAAGAAATCTTTTGGAAGTAGAAAAGCAGAGCTAATTGGCTAAGAGAGGGCGATAAGAACACTAAGTTCTTTCATGCCTCTACAAAACAAAGAAGAGCCTGTAATCGAATTCTTGGTTTGCTAAATCAGAATGGAGAAAGGATTGACAACGAGGTGGGCATCGAAAACCTAGCCGAAGAGTATTTGAATTCTCTGTTTTCATCCTCGAATCCAAGCGAATTTGAGAGGATCCTGAAGGATATTCCTAATATAGTCTCAAAAACGATGAACGATGACCTCACTCGAGAATTATCGGAGGAGGAAATAAAGAAAGCGTTTTCTCTATTGGCCCAGAGAAAGCACCGGGACCGGATGGTATGATAGCTCTAGTCTACCAATCCCACTGGGATATAATCGGCAAGGATTTAATCCACCTATTGAGGTCTTTCTATTCCACGGGGCGATTTGAGAAGGAGCAAAACGAGACGAACATTTTCCTAATCCCTAAATCTGAGAGACCCCGATTGATGTCTGGATTCAGACCCATCAGTCTATGCAACGTGAGCTATAAAGTGATCTCGAAGATTCTTAGTCTCAGACTAAAAAAGACCCCTCCAAACCTTATCTCAAAAATGCAATCCGCCTTTGTTGCGGGAAGACTCATTACGGATAATATCCTAATAGCCCAGGAAAATTTCCACGCGTTAAGATCTAATCCAGCGTGTAGAAAAAAATTCATGGCAATTAAAATAGATATGAGTAAAGCGTATGACAAAGTAGAGTGGAAGTTTCTTGAGGCACTCACGCTAAAGATGGGTTTCTCGACCAAATAGGTAGGCTGGATCATGTTCTGCATTACATCAGTTTCATATAAGGTTCTCCTTAACGTAGCCCCTAAAGGGAAAATTTCCCCCACCCGTGGGATCCGCCAAGGAGACCCGATATCGCCCTACCTGTTTATCATCTGCACGAAAGCTCTTATAGCGCAACTCCGAGAGGCCGAATGGCATGGGAAGATTCAAGGCCTCCAAATTTATGGAGCGACCCCTCAACTTCCCATCTTCTCTTTGTGGACGATAGCCTCTTCTTCTGCAAGGCTACTGTAGATCAAGGAAAAGAAATTATCGAAATTATCTACCGGTAGGGCAAAGTGTCAGGACAATTACTAAACCCGACTAAATCATCAATGATGTTTGGAGCGGATATTCCCATCTCAGAAAGAGCAAAAATAAAGGAAGTTTTAGGAATCCAGAAAGAAGGTGGCATGGGAACATACCTCGGGCTCCCAGAGAAACTCCATGGATCAAAAGCCCAAGTTTTTGCGTTTGTGAGGGATCGCGTCCAAACAAGAATTAACTCATGGACTGAAAAATTCCTCTCTAAAGGTGGAAAGGAGGTGCTGATCAAATCGGTAGCCCAAGCGCTCCCTACCTATGTTATGTCATGCTTTCTCCTTCCAAAGGCGATAACTACAAAGCTAAGTAGTGTTATAGCCATATTCTGGTGGAGTTCTACAGCGGAGAGTCGGGGAATCCATTGGAAATCATGGGACAAATTGTACACCCAACTCTCGAAGGGTGGTCTAGGTTTCAGAATCTTTGAGGAATTTAACTTGGCTCTGCTGGCTAAACAGTTATCGCGCCTCATTTGATTCCTAAAATCCCTTATTAGCAGAGTGCTCAGAGGTTGCTACTTTAGATATTGTAGTCCTGTAGAGATCCAATCATCGAATCGCCCATCCTACGGATGGAGAAGCATTCTGGCAGTGAAGCCTCTACTTTGTTCAGGCCTCCGAAAAACTATTGGATCTGGAATGACTACAAGAGTTTGGAGCCAACCTTGGATCCCAGACGTCCCATCTCGAATAACGAAAGGCGTCTCCCAAGTTTGAGACCCCCACCTATATGTCAATGATCTGATTGATGATTCCACGAAGCTGTGGAAAGAGGAACGACTACATGAGTTATTGACTCCGGAAGAGATTCCTCGAATCCTAAGTATGAGACCTTCGAAGAACTACTTAAGTGATGGCTACAATTGGTCCTATACGAAATCAGGCAACTACACTATTCGATTAGGTTATTAGGCTGCGAGAGATCTCTCTCGTCTTGCTTGTGACCCCCCTATTCAGGGACCCTTAGTGGATACACTAGCGGCACAAGCTTGGAAGCTTAAAACTACACGAAAGCTTCAGCATTTCGTGTGGCAATGTTTATTTGGCTGTTCGGCGACATGCCAAAGTCTATGCTCTAGACACTTGAGTGTCAAGCCATCCTGCCCTATTTGCGGTGCAGAGGAGGAAACCATCAATCATGCCCTTTTCGAATGCCCACCAGTGCGGCAAGTATGGGCTCTAGCTCCCATTCCATCAGCCCCATCTCTATTTCCTCGGCCGTCCATATATGGGAACTTTGACTACCTATTTTGGAAGGCCAAAGAAATAGGATCTAGTGACGAGGTGATACTTGTGTTCCCGTGGATATTGTGGTTTATATGGAAGGCTAGAAACGCTTTCATCTTTAACTCGGAGAGGGAAGACGTCCAGGATATTGTGAATCATGCTGTCCAAGAAGCCAATGTCTGGCTAAAGGCTACCTCCCCGGAGGAATCTGATGAGCAACCGGTTAGCTGCCCCCAAGGACCCCCGGGAGATAGCCCCCTCTTACTCGGGCCGGGTTTGTTTCATCGATGGCTCATGGATCTCATCTGACCCTTTCTGTGGCCTCGGATGGAATCTCTTGGAAAATGGAGTTACCCTAAGGAATGGTTATCGACGAATTCAGAACACTTCATCCCCAGTGCAGACAGAGCTGGAGGCTCTTCTATAGGCAATGGAAGTGATGATATCAACAACAATTTCAGAAGTGACATTCGCGACGGATTGCATGCTGCTGATTTCGATGACCACCTCCCCGTTGGAGTGGCCCTCCTTTGCGGCCAAACTACATGACTTTGCTAGTCTCAAGGGCTCGTTCCCAATGTTTAATATATTTTATATCCAGCGTTCTTTGAATTATGTAGCTGATGGTCTTGCCAAAAAAGTAAGACTAGTCGGTAATTTATCTACCCATTTAAGCACTTTGGTTCCTCAACGACTTTCCCTATTGGAAGGATCGTACCAGCGTAATAAAATGGGTTTCAGCGAAAAAATGTACTAATTTTTCTTAAAATAAGTTTTTGCAAAATCATTCTGGAAAATGTTTTAAAGCGGTGAAATGCAAACTTAATCACTTGATTTTAGAGAACATAACTAGCCTTTAAGAATTTTATAAGTGTTGAGCCACATTGGCTCATACGAAATGTCCATTCCATATTTCTTTTTGGCATTTGATTCTTGCTTCTAATTGTTCTCCTTTAGAACTGATAATATCATTATTTTACCGCTTTTCCTACGGATTGTGATAGGTTTTCTTAGTGTTTTAACCCAAATTTATGCAATTATAGGTATGTTTCTTTTATTTGTAGTGTTTCAAGTCATTTCAGGTCAAACAATGCATTTTGAAGCTTTATGGAGCTAATTGGATCAAAAGCCAGTTTCTGAACAGTTTCCAAGCATCAGAAGTATCGTCTAAGACGAAGGGCCTGCCTTCAAATTATTTTGATGCAATTTAGAGCTGAGCTATAGAATTGAATTAGCTTTCATATGCAAGTGGTTTCATATCATTTGGAGCAGTGGAAAAAGAGTTAGACCAATTTTACTGAAGACTAGTCTAGCTGTCTCGGAGATGAAGGGTGTGTGGAAAGACCAAAACAAAAGGAATACCATTTGGGTTTCGAACCATACATTCTACAGAATAAAGTGGATATATTCCAAGTCTTTTATATCCCAAGAACTTAACTCAAGATCCTTGGACACGAAGCCCAAATTGTTTAGGCCTTAAGGCCCGATTCTTTACGTGATTGATCTAGGAAGTTAGAACACTACAAATAGATGTTTTTAGCCATCTAATTTCGCAGTGATTTGGTTTAGATTAGGGTTTAATAATTGTCTTAGCAGGTAGGGATGACACCCTGTGGGGCTGTGCCCTTTGTAGCCTCCAAAGATCCATCATCATCTTTAATATACAATCCATTCTTCCATAAACTCGGTTTTATCTTCTGCTCTCTCCTTTTATTTGATATGAATGCTTAGTGCCATGATTGATTTTGTGTTTACATGTTTTTAATCTATTAGTTTGTGTTATGGGTGTTTTTGGTCGTTCTTTGTAGCACTACGAAAGCTGGAGGTCAATGAATGTTTAGCAAAGATGATGTGAAGTTGTTCTAAGCTTTGAGATCAATAATGGCGAAAAAGGTTAGCCTTGTATTGATTTATTAACTTAGGGTTTCGTGTCCCCACGTTTTACCCTTAAGCTTTGTATTTATACATGTATTTCATGATTATCCCTCCAAGAATTGGATATATCATGATTATCTAAAAAATATATGCATGTATATATAGAATACACGTCATTATCTACTAAGTTAAATAATAAAAATATAGGTGAGGCGGTGGTCGGCTGGCTTCCGGCTTCTAGCTATGTAAGGTCGCATGACTTCCGGCTTCCGGCTATGAAACGTTGTCTAGCTTCCTGCTTCTGGGCATTCCCTTGCTTTGATGTCTTATTGCTGTACTCCATTTAAGCTTGGGGAATTCCCATGACCTAAATTACTCCCAACAGTTTGCTCCTTATTCCGTAGGTTCGATCTGAAGCTGTGGAATAACATGTCTTCTAGGTGGCTTAGGCAGGAAGCCATTAGTTGCTCGACCTTTTTAGCTGTGACTTGCGCCGCCTCTACTTTCTATAAGCGTTTGCTTTCTTCTAGTTTGAATTCTATTAGATAACGGGCACTGTTGCAGCGGGAGGTTGCGTCTTGCTCTTGACGTCTGGCCTCAGGGCTTTGAATTTTTAATTTCGTGAGCCGTTAGCACTTTTCAAGGGTTGTTGGTTTGTTGAAAAATCCCGGCCATTGACTTTGTGAGGAGAAGGATTCGTAGCCGTTGGTGGAGATTTGCAAAGATTTGAGAAGGAAGAAAATAGTCGCTGCTTTCGCGAGATACGCGCCAATGATTGGACGCGTGCGGCCAATTTCAATTTCTTTTCTTTCCTTTTAAACCCTTTCTTTCTTTTTCTCTCACATTTTAACTTCATCTTCTTCATTTCTCTGCTAAAATTCTTTGCTCCCGGAATCCTTTATCAAGCTTTCCATCCGCGATTTTAAGGTTAGATCCTATTCTTCCTTCTTCTTTTCGCTTCTTTTAGGATAAAATCCAGGGATCGACTCTTAGGGTTTTAGATTAGCCTTAGCCTTTAAGCTTTTCTTGCCCCAATCAATTTTTAGATCCAAGATCAAAACGTTTTTGAACCCAATAATGACTATTTCTGGTAACGAGTTTTCTCCGGTGGCCTCCACTTCCGTCGGTGCTCGCATCCGAAAGAGGCACCTGATTAGGACTAGTCCTTCTATTGAGGCCGAAGGATCTTCCGAGGACACGAAGATCCTTGAAGCCAACCCACAACCCTTGTGATCCGCTGCGGGTCCAGAGCTTCTGAAGGTCGGCCCTTTCTCCAACGTAAACTCTGAGATCCTGGAGGATTAGAGGCAACAATATTCCATCGGAGAAGGTGTCCATTTGAGGTTGTCTAGGAAGGATGAGAGGGCTTCTGAATGCCTAGGAGACGAGATAGCCGTATATGAATACAATTTTGAGACCGGAGTTAGGGGTATGATACCGGCCCTGGTGAAGAAAGTCTCGGAATACTTCAACATCTGCCATTCGCAGCTGAACTCGCCGTCTTGGAGGATTCTTACCGCCATCCAAGTACTTAACGAGGTCCATGGGATAGATCTTGGCATTAATAAGCTTCTCTACTTCTACTATTTCACCCATGTTATCCCGGGTGAAGGCAGATATTACTTCCGCCCTCGTGCCGGTGCTCCCTTGGTGCTGGAGCTGGAAAAGGAGGAAAGGAAAGGGGCGGCCTTCACCAAGCATTGAGCTAAAAAGTTTGTTTTCATGAGAGTCGGGACTTCTCTTGGATTCTCTACTCTCTGGAAATTCACTGGTAGGTTTAGAATGCTTTTCCTTTTGCTGCTTCTAATTTGGTCACTAACCCTCTTGGCCTTTCATTTTCGCAGAAGTGTCTACAAAGAAATCAGAGGAAGGCAAGGAGAAGGCTAAAGAAGCTTTGGAGATCTCTACTGAGAAAAGAAGCATCCCATTCCTGCTAAGTGAGGAAGCATTGAGCCAGAGCATCATAAGAGGTTTGGTCCTTACTTTTTACTCCTTTTGTTTACTTCCTTCTAGGCTAGCTTCTTGGCTGACCTTTTGCCCTTTTGTAGTAAATATGTCAGATCTAGGTCTAAGGCGTTGGAGGACTTTAAAAAAGCTCAAGCGGTGAGAAAGGCAAAGTTGGCATCTAGGAGCAAGGCTCCGGAGGTGCTAGATCCAAGAGGAAAGGGACCCAGAAGGCCACTGCCTTCAGCAAAAAGCAGAAGGATCCTCCTGCCAAGCAGTCCTCCTTCTCTGTTCATGACCTTGATGGCGCCCTGGAGCACTTGCAGAGCTCCGTCTTCCTTGCGCTCCTGTCTAGTCCTCCTAGCTCTGATAATCTGGGCATCTTCAACCATGTCCAGAAGGGAATGATCAAGGTAACTGGCCTACCTTTGGCTTATGGCTGATCTTTGACTGTCACCTTTTCTTTTGGCTAACCTTCCTCCTTTTTGTCGTTCAGCTAGCTTCTTCACTCTTCCATGCCAAGGATTAGGTCGCCACTGAGGTGATCTCTGCAGGGAAGGCCCAGGTGGAGGATTGCCTCGCCAAGCTGATGGCAGAGAAGGATAAGTTTTCTGGCTTGGAGAAGTAGTTGAGGGAGATGAATGAACTGCTCCTGGGGCAGTAGTTGTAGAAGGAGAAGGCGACAAAGAAGGTCCTTAGACTGACAGAGGAGAAGGCAAAGCTAGAAGAGGAGCTTGGCAACCTGGACGCCCGGGTGGCCACCTTCACGAAGGAGATGTCCATGGCCCTCAACGTTGCTAGGATCACAGGGCGTTGGGAGATGGTTCGAAACTACCTCAAGGGTGAGCCCAAGTCTTGGAACTTGCAGGAGGAGTTTGAGAGCTACAAGATGGTGGCGGTCGCGGAGGTAGAAGAAAATGGCCTCGAAGCTCCCACCTCTGAAGATGAACCAGAGATTCCTCCTGCCCTTGCTTCTACGCCCCCAGCGGCCTCTGCACCAAATGTCGAGAAGTCTGCCTCTCCTGATTCTCTAGATGCCTAGCCTCCAGACCCAGAATCAAGAAATAGGTTGCTCTCCTCTTGTGGGATTTATTTTCTTTTTTTGTTGATGGCATGCCCCTGTGTGGGCCTACTCCTGCCCCTTGTGGGCTTTGTAATGACTTTTATGGCCTTAGCTGCCTTAACTCTTCGGTGGCCTTCTTGGCCTTATTCCTGTTTGCCTTTCAGGGGTGTAAAACCAATATTCTGGCTCTTTGTGGCCTTTTATGAATATTTTTCTAGTTTTTTGTTGTCTTCCTGCCTTAGCAGATTCTTGACTTAGATTTAAAGATGACATTCATGGCCGATGCTTTGGCTAGATTTTTATTACTAGCACCTTGACCGACTAGCTTCTGGCTACTAGCCTCTGGCGTTGGTGTCTTGACCGACTGGCTTATGGCTATGAGCCTCTAGCCTTTGAGTTTTGATCGGCTTGCTTCTGGCTATGAACATCTAGCCTTCGCGTCTTGGCAGTTGGCTTCTGGCTATGAACCTCTAGCCTTCGCGTCTTGGCGGTTGGCTTCTGGCTATGAACCTCTAGCCTTCGCGTCTTGGTGGTTGGCTTATGGCTATGAGCCTCTAGCCTTCACATCTTGGCGGTTGGCTTCTGGCTATGAGCCTCTAGCCTTTTATCGACATTTCAGCAATTTGACTTATGGCATATTGGCCTCTAGTCTTTGTCGTGACTTGCGAGAGTTCTTTGAGTTCCAAGCTGGGATAATCTCATTATCTATTTTTTTAGGGAGTTCTGCTTCTTGTCCTTGGACAATGCTTAGGTTCCCATGATGCATTTTTGGTCTCTTGATACCCGGAGGTATCTGCCGGCTTATTGGCATTCTATTACCCGGAGGTAACCACTAGCTTGGGTTTTTGGCCTCTTGATACCCGGAGGTATCTTCTGGCTTTTTGGCATTCTGTTACCTGGAGGTAACCACTAGCTTGCGTTTTAGGCCTCTTGATACCCGAAGATATCTTCTGGCTTTTTGGCATTCTGTAATCCGGTGGTAACCACTAGCTTGCGATTTTGGCCTCTTGATACTCGGAGGTATCTTCTGGCTTTTTGGCATTCAGCTACCCGGAAATAACTGTTTTTGCTTTGCTGCACTCTGCTTCCTGTAGTGAAGCCACTCTCAGTCTCATTGGTTTTGCTAGTATGGACCTCCCCCGCAAAGGGGTCCAAGTGCTAGACTTTTCTTCTACTTTCCACGTCTGTATAAGTAGGTATGGGTGATACTTCTATGCTCAGGTCACATAGCTTTTGCGTTTACTGCGAGCTGGTAAGCAAGGTTAAGCTGTTTTTGCTTTCTGCTCAGCACTCTGCTTTCCGGTTAGCCACTCTCTGTTAAGCAGAATCATCAATTTTTGTCTCTTGCTTTTTTCTTCGGGTATTTTCCCTTGTTCAATAAGAATTTCTTTCTTTTTTGAGCTTTTCGCTTTTGTTTTGGAAGGGTACGTTGCTTGTGTTACTCCTTTATTGAGGAGTAGTCATTCAACTTATTTGCCTCTTGCTTTTAACTGAATTTTCCCGTGAGAAAGCAGTTGTTTTATTGATTGGTATCCATCTTTAGACGTATTATGATTACATAAAAAAGAAATTAAAAAAATACAAGGTAGAAAAGCGTATCTGGGGTATGGTCGTCCGGGTCAGGGGCATTCTCTTAGAAGAAGTAAGACTTTAGGTGTAACGCATTCTAGCTATTTGATTATACTTTTCCGTATATGTCTTGTAACTTGTATGCCCCTGCTCCTTTGACTTCCACTATTTGGTACGCTCCTTCCCAGCCAGGCGCCAACTTTCCCATAGCCTTGTCCTTGGTATTCTCAAAGACTGGGCGAAACATCCATTCTCCTTGTTAGAATGTCCGAGTTCTTACCTTCTTGTTGTAGCTGCGAGCTACTTCCTGTTGGTGCTTCCAGTTTCAGATTCTTGCGGCTTCCCTTTTTTCGTCAAGGAGATCCAGGGACAAAGACATCAGTTCTTCATTTTCTTTTGGGGTTAGAAGTTCTGACCTGGCAGTAGGGACACTGACTTCCGCGGGGGACACTGCCTCTATTCCATAGACCAGGGAGAAAGGTGTTTCCCCTGTTGAAGTCTTAATGCTGGTTCGGCATGCCCATAGTTTTGGGAGTAATTTAGGTCATTTGAATTCCCCAGACTTAGATGGAGTACAACATTAAGACCTTAAAGCAAGGGAATGCCCAGAAGCAGGAAGCCAGACGACGTCTCATCGCCGGAAGCCAGAAGTCAGATGACGAAGCATAGCCGGAAGCCGGAAGCCAGTCGACCACCACCTCTCCTCTATTTTCGTTATTTAAATTAAGAGATAATGACATGTATTCTAAATAAAGATGCATAAATTCTATAGATAATCATGATATATCCAATTCTTGGAGGGATAATCATGAACCTCATGTATAAATACCAAGCTCAAGGACAAAACGTGTACGCACTAAAATCCTAAGCCAAGAATCAATACAACAAGAAAATCTTTTGCCATCTTTCATCTTTGAGCTTAGCTTAAACGTCTTAAAACCTTTGCTAAACATTCATCGACCTCCAACTTCTGTAGTGCTACGAAGAACGACCAAAATCACCCATAACAGTTGGCGCTAGAAGGACGGTAGCTTTCAAAAAACAACTACGTGACGATGGTTGGAGACAATTGTGAATCATCAAACATCAAACCAGCACGAGCAGATCTCACCTACGAGAAGATGCGATCTCAACTAGAGACTTTGCAAAAGAGACTAGGAGAGATGGAGCCGCTTCGAAGGGATCATACTCCAACTGGAGCTGACGCAACAGCTGCAGAGCTTCAGACCCTGAGGCAACATATGGAGGCTCATGCCAAAACACTCCAAGAGAACACACAATGGCTGCAACACCTACAGCTGGAGAATGAGACCCTCAGAGAGGCAAACTCGGCTCTGACGGTGAATCAAGCCACTAATCACAGGTTCACGGTCAATGTACCCCATATGCCAACTTTGGAAACTCCTCCTACCAATAACCTGGGAGAAAGAGGAAACCCTGCAGCCACAAGGACCTAGGAGGACCAAAACCTTGCTCAAGAGAAAGAAGACCTGATGGATACAAAAAAGCCGCAAGCCGCAGGCCTCGCCCCACTCTCTGACGAGGCCAGACGACTGGAGCAGATGTTCTCCAGCAAATTTGAGGCGTTGCAGCCGGTGATCGAGCAACTTCCAGGTTTCGTGCCCCCTCTGAGGAAAAGTGCCTTAAGCTCTTATGCAGACACTCCGTTCTGAGAAGAGATCGCCCTCACCGACATGCCCAAGAAGTTCACCTTCTCATTCATCAAGCCGTACGATGGGACTTCCGACCAGGATAATCACATTGCGCAGTACAAGCAGAAGATGCTTACTGTGGCAATCCAGAAGGAGCATAAGGAGGCCGCCATGTGCAAGGGGTTTGACTCTAGCCTGACAAGGGCTGCCTTGCAATGGTTCATATCGATTCCAACCGGAACCATAAGATCCTTTGCTCATCTGACTGACCTGTTTGTGGATCAATTTTCTAGAAGCAGAGTGACTCCCAAGTCCTTTGATGACCTTTATGAGATCAGGCAGCGTAAGGTAGAGCCAATCAGGAGCTATCTTCACCGCTTCAACAATCAGAAAGTCACTATCTCAAACTGCAGTGTTGCCACCACAATTTCTACCTTCAAAAGAGGACTTCTGCCTAATGGTGATCTATACAAGGAGCTCAGTAAGTATCAATGCAGAAAGATTGAAGACGTGCTCTCCCGGGCCTAGGCGCAGATCAAGTGGGAAGAGGATCTGCTTGCCAGGCAAAAATCTCGGGTCATGAGGACCGAGAAGACGACCAGAGATGACAAGCCCTACCAAAGACTTACCGGAGATGATGGACAAAAAGGAGCCAAAGGACACAAACCTCTGGGAAAGCCTAACGTTAACAAATTCCCACCAGTACATACTTGGCCGGACGTATCCAACTTGTCAATATCAAGCGCAGAGCTAGTAGGAGTCTTGAAAGAGATGGGAGGCCAAGTCAAATGGCCCCAGAAGATGAGGTCACCCGACCATCCCCGAAATCCAAACAAATGGTGCGACTTCCACTATGACCACGATCACATAACAGAGGATTGCATATCCTTAAGAATAGAAGTCAACGAGCTGCTCAAGAAGGGACACCTACGAGAATTCCTTTCCAACAAGGCCAAAGAGATGCTCAAGAAGGGACACCAAGAAGAAGGAGTCCCAGCCGGCCGTCAAGAACCTGATTCCCCAAGGCACGATAGGGTGATCAATGTCATATCGGGAAGTTTGGAGATAAGTGGCATGACACACGCCGCTGCTAAAAAAGTATGAGGCTCGCTGAAAAATAATCATAGCACCCTGGAAGTCAAGCGCCAAAATCTCAGCCAGGAAGTCATAAGTTCCACGGTTGGAGGACAAGATGGGATCCTGACACCACATCATGACGCATTGGTTGTCTCTTTATCGGTGGCGAATTGTTTGGTGAAGAGAGTACTTATAGACAATGGGAGCTCTATGAATGTACTTTTCCTGGGAGCATACGCGGACCTGGGTCTGACCCAGGAAGCCTTGGTCAAGAAGACCATGACGCTGGTAGGCTTCAGTGGGGAAGTCAAGCAGACCATTGGAGAGATAGCGCTCCCGGTGTGCGCCTGAGGACTTCGCTTATCCACTAAGTTTTATGTCATAGACTATCCGTCGTCCTACAACATGATCATGGGAAGACCCTGGATACACGAGATGAGAGTCGTGCCGTCAACTCTGCACCAAGTACTCAAGTTTCTAACCCCATGGGGAATTAAAGAGGTCAAGGGTGATCAAGAAAACGCTTGATCATGCTACTAGACCACTCTGAAGGGAAAGAAAACTCCATTATAGCAATTACAGAGGCCACATCCCGCATTGCATACTGAAGAGTCGGAAGTGGAACATCTGGACGACGTTCCCCTGGTACCCGGAGAGCAAGGCATGAACCTCAAAATAGGGGCAAGTCTGCAAGAAGGCATAAGCCAAAGGCTGATAGACTCTCTCAGATCCAATGCGGATTGCTTTGCCTGGTCCCATGTGGATATGCCAAGAATAGACCAGAAAGACCAGATCATCAATGATGAAGTAAAAAACCTCCTGGCGGCTGGGTTCATTAGAGAGGTCCATTATCCGGATTGGCTAGCAAACGTCGTTGTGGTCTGGAAGAAGAACAGCAAATGGCGGGTTTGCATAGATTTCACATATCTAAACAAATCTTGTCCCAAGGATCATTTCCCGCTGCCCGACATAGACAAGCTAGTGGATGCCACAGCTGGACACCAGCTAATGAGCTTCATGGATTCCTTTTGAACTCTCGCGAACCGCTTGCAGCTTTCAAGGGGGATTATTTTGAAAAAATCCCAGCTGTTTGACTTGGTGAAGGGAGAAGCTTATAGCCGTTAGCGAAGATTTATGAAGATTTGAAGAGGGAGAATATAGCCGTTACTCTTTTCGCGAGATTCGCGCCAATAATTAGACGCGTGCGGCTCATCTCGATCTTTTCTCTTTCTTTTAAACCTTGTCTTCTTTCTTCTTTGGCATTTTTACCTCATCTTCTTTCTCTTACTGAAATTCTTGTTTCATCTTTTCCATTTTCTTACCAAGAATCTTGCTCCCGGAATCCCTTTACGAGCTTCCAATCCGTAGTTCTAAGGTCAGATCGTCTTCTTCCCTCTTCTTTTCGCTTCTCTTTGGGTAGACTCTAGGAGTTGGATTTTAGGATTTCGAATTAGCCTGAGCTTTTAGGTCTTTCTTGCTCCGATCAGTTTTTAGACCCAAGATCGAAACTTTCTTGAACCCATATATGACTAGCTCTGGTGATGAATTTTCTCTGGTGGCCTCATCATCTGTTGGGGCCCGTGTTCGGAGGAGGCGTTTAATTAGGATTGGCCTATCTCTTGAGACTGAGGGATCTTCCGAGGACCCGGAGATCCCTGAGGCCAATCCATTGCTGTTGCGCTCCGCCGCGGGTCCGGAGCTTATGAAAGTTGCCCCTTCTCAAACGTCACCTCTGAGCTTTTGGAGGAGTTGAGGCAGACGTACTCCATTGGGGCAGACGTTTGCTTGAGGCTGCCTGGGAAGGGTGAAAGGGCTTCTGAATACCCATGAGATGAAATAGCCATGTACGAGGGCTATTTTGAGGCTGGAGTCAGGGGTTAGTGCCTGTCCTTGTGAGGAAGGTCTCAGAGAACTTTAACATTTGCCCTTCCCAGCTGAACCCGCCGACCTGGAGGATTCTCACTGCCATCGAGGTCCTAAACGGGTTCCACGGGCTGGATCTCGGCATTGATGAGCTCCTTTTCTCTTACTACTTTCCCCACGTTCTTTCGGGTGAAGGTAGATATTATTTCTGGCCTCGCGCCGGCGCTCCCTTGGTGTTGGAGTTGGAGAGGGAGGAAACAAAAGGGGCGGCCTTCACGAAGCACTGGGCCCAGAAGTTTGTCTTTATGAGAGCCGAGACTTCCCCTGGGTTCTCTACTCTTTGGAGATTCACTGGTAGGCTTAGGATGTTTTTGTTTTTGCCGCTTCCAGTTTGGTTATTAACCCTTTTAATCCTTTGCCTTTGCAGAAGCATTTACAGAGAAGTCGGAGGCGGGCAAGAAGAAGGCAGAAGAGACTTTAGAGATTCCTGCTGAGGAAAGGAGTATCCCATTGATTTTGAGTGAAGAAGCATTGAACCAGAGCAGCTTGAGAGGTTGGCTCCTTGTTTCTTGCTTCTTTTGTCTGCTTGCTTCTGGCTAGCTTCCTGACTGGTTTTTTTGTCTTGCAGGAAATATGTCGGGATTCGGGTCCAAGGCGCTAGAGGATTTTAAGAGGGATCAAGCGGCAAGAAAAGCAAAGTTGGGGTATGGGAGCAAGGGTCCGGAGGTGGTAGAGATCTCAGAATCTCCTTCGACTGGGTCCAAGAGGAAAGCGACCCAGAAGGCTACCACCTCTAGCAAGAAGCAGAGAGGTCCTCTAGCCAAGTACCCTTCCTCCTTTATCGGCGATCTTGATGGCGCCTTGGAGCACTTGCAGGGATCTATCTTCCCTGCTCTTCCTTCTGACCCTCTTAGCTCTGGTGATCTGGGTGTCTTCGACCTTATCCAAAAGGGGCTTATCAAGGTACTCGGCCTGCTTTTGGCTTCTGGCTACTACTTGGCTGTCTCCTTTTATTTTGGCTAACCTTCTTTCTTTTGTTGCTCAACCTCCGGCTTCTCTCTTCCATGCCAAAGTCCAGGTCGCCACTGAGTTGATTGCTACAGGAAAGGCTCAGGTGGAGGATTGCTTTGCCAAGCCGAGGGCAGAGAAAGACAGGTCTGCTGGCTTGGAGAAGGAGCTAAAGGAGATGAAGGATCTGCTTTGGGGGCTGAAGTCAGAGAACGAGAAGGCGGCAGAGAAGGTCCTCAGCTTGTCTGAGGAGAAGGCGAAGCTCGAAGAGGAGTTGGGCAACCTGGACGCCCGGGTGGCCACCTTTACGGATGAGATGTCGGTGCCAGGATCATGGGGCGCTGGGAAATTTTTCGGGACTACCTCAAGGGTGAAACCAAGTCTTGGAACTTGCAGGAGGAGTTTGAGAATTACAAACTGGTGGCGATCGCGGAGGCAGAGGAAAATGACCTCGAAGCTCCCTGTTGCGCGATTGTTTAAAGGAAACAAAAGGCAACGAAGCTTTAAATTT
>OVAN01009275.1:0-17133 GCA_900406275.1 Anastatica hierochuntica | reverse complement strand
ATTCACTTCTCCTTCAATCATCATCCCATCGGCCATCTCTCACTCAATTCACCAAGTTTCAGCCTTCAAAAAATCAGAGTTTGTTCCTAGGATCATATCAAAACCAAACATAATTTTATACTATATTTATTGTTTGTAATAAATATAAATAAGACGCATTCACACACTAAAATGAAATTTTAGTTTCTTCATGCTTAATTATAAGTTTTAAAAATGTAGCATTTACATTTTCTTTTTGTGTACTCGTAGTATTTCAGGTACACTTGGTATACTATAGAATACAAAAGTTTCCAATTTGATTGTCTTTAGAATGGTTTTTATATTTTTTTTGTTTGACAGAGAGCGATGAAATGATTTTCATATAATTTTAAAAAATTTTTTGTAGAACTCTAAGCAATCTTACAATAAAATAACTTCATTTGTTTTATTAGTAATGAATTTTGTCTTTATATTTTTTCCAAGTAATTTTCCCATCACGGTAGAATACTTGTTTCATTTAAAATAAATATTTTCAATGGAAAAATGCATGTCCTTATACAATTTGAAAATATTTATACAAATGCAAAAATTATTTGATTCTGTATATTGTTTTGGGTTAGAATATTCAATATCTTATTAAGATAAAGTATTGTCTTGTTTGCCGTAGTTTGAAATAAATTTTAATTTATAATATTTTTTAATGTCGACGTGAACTAATACTATTGAAGATTTCTATGTAGGAACTTTTAAAAAAATATTTTTTTCTATTTTTTTTTAACTTCCTACTTTTAATCCAAGAATTTAATTCTTTTTTGCTTTTGTCAGTGATACATTTGGATATTTAACATATTTGGCGAAAAGGAGAATGAACACTTTAACATATTTATGTTTGCAATTTTGTGGATTTTCCAACAGCAAATTCACTCTCCTCACCGCCAAAAACCCAATAGGTCCAGCGTACTTTCGTCTATCGAATGATTCTGGATAGTGCAGAAAATGTTTTTGAATAAGCATAATTATTAGTCTATAAGAAAGTATAGATTGTTGAACCCAAAATTGGCAGATCTTTTTACCTATTTCTTTGATATAAAGTCTGACTTCTTCTGCTAGAATCCCACAAATAGCCAGAGTGGGATGCAGAGCAGCCAAGATTTCAAAATGTACATCGGTATAAACGCATAAGGTTAAACATGATTTGATGAGAAGAAGAGCTTGGAGATAACATTCACCACCTATTAAGATGTAAAACATTTTGAATACTATCACCTCACCTCGTCATCTTCCCTCGTAAGCTTCCCAGCCAATCGAGAATATCTTGCAAGCTTCGTAACAACGACCCTGTCACATATAGCCTGCAAAGCATAAGAGATGGTAGTAAGAAAAGTTTATCAAATGACTATTCACGACAGGCTTCTAGAGATGATAAGTTGTAGACAGAATTGATACGCATCATGCCCTTCACTACGTCACACAATAATTTGAGTGAGATATAAGTCTTAACATGCCTTTAATCTGAAAATGACTATAATGTTTACTATATCGTTTACAATATCAAGAGACAAAACACACATGTAATTTTTGTTAGCCAGGCAATGGAATCAATGTCAGTATCCATTATTGTTCAGCTGTTGGGAGGAAGCACGACCTGATTACGCAAGCCGAAAAAATCAGTAAATTGTAACTCAGTGTTGTATAAGCATAGATACGGACATGGTCTTCAAGGCCTTATTAAGGGTTGATATTTTTTGCTTTATCATCTCCAAAGCCTTCTCAATAGCAGGGAAATAGGCTCTTTTTGTAAGAACATGATTCTTGGTAACAAAATATACACCTATAGATTCTCCCCTTAACTTCATTACAACAGAAGAAACCTGACACAACAAAGTTTACAAATAACATTCATGTTGTTAGTAGGAAAACTAATCGGAAAACTACAACAATTTCATATTTGGTTCCCATTCTACAGAGATTATAATCATCATAGTGTTGTTGTCATTTTACCAATTCTTCTCAATAATCTAAATTGGAATCGTCACAATATCAAAGAGAATGATAGACTTGACAGAGTCAAAATTCAGAAGTGTCAAACATCAAATAAAAATATAATCTTCCTTTTTACGTTCTCCCGACCCTTTGGAGATTTATTACTAAAGTCTCTTTTCCACTCCCAGATCGTGTAACATCAAAGTTAAAATACTAATCATTCTGAAAAGCCACATATACATTTCATGTATCTCTGTAAAGAACATGTATATTTAAATCACATTGTAAAACTGCTTATAATGGAAATTAAATTATGTTTATCACCAAAGTTAGGGGAAAATATATTAAATGTAAGACTACAATGTCCTGCATATTCTAAGAAAATAAGCACATGCCAGGTACATGTTTCATAATATGTATAGTAAAAATGGTTATGTGGTTGACGGTGAATCAAATTTCAGCCTATAAAACTCAAATTCTGGCTTGTTTATTGTGTTCTAGAAGTAAAAGTGAGATGTGATCTTCACTCGTATTTGCATTGTAATGATCGAAGAGGTGTTTTATACCTGGTCAGGCATCATCATGGTGCTCTAGTAGCGTGTAGACCAATTTCTTTAGTGGAACACTTAGGTGTGTTTCGAAGTTTTTTCTCAGGTTGGTGGGTTTCAAATCGTATCTCCGAAAGCAAGAACTAATTTAGAACATGAAGACTTATTCATATGTGACGGTGAAGCCAAAACATCATTCCAAGATTCTAGTTTTAGCTTAGAATTTTGATGATCAATTAACTCAGGATTCAAATTCTCATTTTCCATATCCAATTATTTGAAAGAGATCAATTTGTAGTTCAAATTATCATACTTTGTTCCCTAACCAGAAATGCTAAAGAACATTTCTAATCACTATTCTCATTTCCACATCAATAGATACTTCACTGTTTCATTCCCAAAAACAAAAACAAAAAAATTAATGAATGAATCACATGAATGTATGGAAAGGGAAAGGGAAAAAGCATACGGACCGTTCATTTTTCCAATGAGTGTGAGCTCATCTTGTGCCTCTTCGATGATCTCTTTTGACGTGGCCACATGGAAGACGTTTCTCAGTCATCTCCCAGTCTTATTCTTCCTTGTATAACTTGAGACCATGGTGCGTAAAAGATTCAACTGCTTGACGGTATCCTTCATCCTCAGGGACTTGGATCTCCTTTAGGGTTTTGCTGTAGAGATCGATTAGCAACGCCCTCGCGTTGGGGACAACGTCGAGCCCCACGATCCCCGTTGTTTTGTTCAATTTAGCCAACAATAGTCGTCGAATTATCCGCAGGAACATCTTAACCGCTGGATCGAAATTCCGGCGAAATCTCAGTATTTGTTGACATGGCTACTTTCAGTGTAGATAGGGACGGGTGAATTTTATAGGGTGTGGAAGAATAGCTCTATGAAGCAAGGATTCGACATCTTGGACATTTAAGAATAATTATTAGAAGGCGACGTTGTGGAGTTGAACTGGTTTAATGGTGAATGTAGTGCAAGTTTACGTTAAAAACGGAGACGAAACGATTTCTCAGAAGGCGAATTCATGGAGATCCGAAGGTGTATATAGTAGGGTCATTTATTGCATCGGGCTTGGATATTCATGCATTGGCCCATAATGTGAATGACAGACAACTACCTATTTGAGGCTTAGCGTATGGTGGGCTCCAATGTCGACTCTTATAGGAAGCAGAAGAATATTTGGTTACAGTGTTTTAGTACTGAAGTGGCAAATATAGAAAGCTTCAGAAAGTGTTGAAGTGGATAGTTTCAAAAGCTTCTATTAATCCCTTTTAATTAGTTAGATAACTAGGACTATCTTTGCGCTACGCGTAGGTGAGTGGTGTATAGGAAAAGTATATTACGATTTTTCTTCCATTTTGTTGGTTATTTAGTTTGTTTTTATTGTTTAATTCTTATGAAGAGTATGATATCGATAACCGTTTTTCTAGTTTTTGTTGTTGTTAGTTTTGATAAATGATTGGAATGTACTCTTTTTTAAGTCGTTAAAAAATGTTTAAATTGTAGTTAAATTTTAAATTTTTTATTTGATAAACAAGTTCCTAAAGATCTGTATAACTAGATTTGATTTTGTATCATATCTTTTGATAGCATAAGTTTTATTTTGTACCTCGTAATATAGGAAATCTTAAAAAATTAACAATAACTCGTAAATTTGAGAAATACACTCCTTGAACAAAATCTAGATTCTAAAATATGTTTTAAACTGTATTATACAAAATTAATGTATTCATATTAATAAATAAAGTATATGTGTTATAGCTATCTAATTTGTACTTATATAATTGTAAATTACATGTTTTGCATTTTATTTGGTTTCATATATCATATTTGCTATGTAAATATTTTACTCAAAATTGAGTAGAACAAAATCAATTAATATAAAATTAAAATTTGAGTAAATTAAAACAAAATATATAGATAGCGATAGCTTGTTTTAAAAGGCGTAGCTAATTGAGAGTGTGCGACATACTTGGAAATAAATGTGTGGCATAAACGGATAATGTTGGCTATCTATGGTGTTTCACCTCTAAGTATAATGACACTTTGTCTTCCCTGATGTTAAGTTTTCTAGGAGCTAGCCCAAAGTGAGTTAATCGAGTATGGCGTTGCAAATTTTTCGGAAAAATTTGGGGTGACATGGCAATTTATCTTAGCAAATAGAGGTGCTGACATGGACACTCTTATATACTATAATTTGGTTGTTATTAATATTTATTATCATACGAATTTTTGTATGTACAATTTTCAGGAATTCGATATTTATGGCTCTATTATTTTTTTAGTTATATGTATTATATGTGATCGTATTATAGTATCAATAATTTGAAGTGTTTATGTATGTTACTAATTTTTTTTTCCATCTTTATCCTCACCAAATAAACTTTTGCCTTTTTATTGGGTTTCCGCATCCGATATTGTTTATCTCTATTTTTGCCAAGTTTGTTATTATGTAATTGCATTTGTTAAAAATAATTGTGTTTATTTTTTTGTTATTTCAAACAATATTTTCTTTCAAGATTTTTGGTTTCATTGATTTACATTTCTATTATGCATTTTTCTAAACAGTAGTTTTAATGTTAAGCTAATAAAATAACATACTTTTTATTTTCTGTTTAACGTTTGGTTTGAAAAATTGTGCTAGTTCGTCTGATAGAAACTCACCAAGAATTTTTTCTTTGTGAACCTGTAAGTTTAATTTATACTCCCATCATTTATTTTTATGTCGTTTTGTATTTTGATTTTTCTTTCATTTAAGTGTGTGTATATATATATATATATATTTAATACAAATGTTTGTAAAATTACCAGTTTTATAGTTAATATTAGTAAAATTAATAAATTATTTTGTGTGCAATGCATAATATAATACCATGTCAAACCTTCCTATGCATGTTATGGAGTAATGCGGTCAACCCATGGTAAAATTGCATTCATGTATTTCAGTGACGTTTTGTGATTAATTATATATAAAAAAGTAGCAAATTAGGGGATCATTGAGTGGTTGCGCCAAGATGTATACGAACACACAAAAGAAAATTGGCAACCGAAAGGAAAAAGGTTCAACTAATAATTTGGTAATTTAAATTAACAAAACAAGTTCAAATTTTGTTTTCGTGTTTACCCAAAAAAAACTTTTATTTTTGTTATTATTTAATCAAAACCGTTTTTAGGCCATATTCTTCTTGATGTTTAATATAATATCATACACTTTAACATTTTGGCATTTTAATATAGGTTCACACTAAAGTTTTTAAAGAAAAAGAGGGATGATCAATCTTTATATAGTTTGTAGTATTCAATATACATTTAGCGTTGACATGCATATACGAAATAGGAGCAATAGAAAAGCTCAAGGAGAACACTCTTCTAATGGTTTTTGCTAAAATTCTTGAAATTATCCACGACCCAAACTAAATCAGTTGAAAGAAAAACAAAGAAATAAATGTACATTTTATGAGAACGTACCAAGTCATAAGATGCTTCAATTTCTTTTTACATGTTAGTGTCGTATAGAAAAATCCATAACTTTCCATAGTGTGTAATTCAATTTCCAAGATTTCAGTAACCTATAAGAAGGGAAACACAATGTCATCATGTATGAGCATTGATTCTATTATATGCAGAAATGTTTTCCTGCCATCCTTTTTCCTCATATGTATTGTGCTCTTTGTAGAAGATTCTACATTGTCGTCCGACTCGACGATTACCAGCAAATATGTCGCCGCTAATCACCAACCCTGTTCCCGGTTGATTTGGCAGAGAACATTGGATACATTCCTCTATTTAAATTGCCTAGGAACTAAATAGTAGAGGCCAAAGTAGAGGTTGATGGAAATGGGAACATTCCACCAAAACCTATCACATATCACCAGATGGAATAGCAGTCCACGATGGTAAACATTCTGAAATAGTTCACAAATAGATGTGAATAACCGTTGGATCCTTATCTTTTGGCATTTGGGGTGGGAAATAGTTGGCTTCCAAATCGTCTTTTTCGCTCTTTCTGAAGCAAAGAAAACATCAAAATGTTAAAGATTTTAAATTGATTTGTAGCTGAATTGTTTGGTTGGTTCTTCTATAAGATTTTTCTCCGCATATTTTTGGTTTAGTGAAATGAATATTCCTTATTTCTTAGATCTCTTTTTCTATGGTTTGCAAATTGCAGTAATCGGTTTTTTGCGATGCTGTTTAGATCACAATAATTGTATTTTCCATAAATTTAAAATAAATAATATTTAGCTAAAAATATATAGTGTGTTACATTTGTAAAATTTTTATGTAGTATATATATTGTCTAATTGTAAATTATCAAGTCTTGCATTTTTTGTTTTTTGCGATGTTGCTTAGATCACTATAATTGAATTTTTCATATGTTTCAAATAAATCTTAATTAGCTAATAAATACATAGTGTGTTACATTTATAACGTTTATAAAATTTTAATGTAATTTGTTTTTAATTACAAGATAGTAACTTTGTCAATTTTTTAATGTTATATATGATAGGATACAAAAATTTGTGACACTATTGGATAAAAGAAATCTGAAAGAGTGATATATGTGTATACGATAAAATAATCAACTTGTTTTTTGTAAAAGGTTGAATGATTTGAAATTAGATTACCGTATTTCAATTTTAACATTTTTATGTTAGGGTGAATGTATGAGTGGTAATTTTTTTACTATTTTTAAGCTCTTTCATTTAATGATTAATATCATATATTTTATGTATTTTATTTTTCCATATTGTTCTGACCAAAAAAAAAGATTTTCCATATATTAAACATTTTATGGCACATTTTAAGGATTTATTTAATATATGTTTTATTTACTATACTCATCGGAAACATATAAAATGAAAATGAGGTAACTTCTATGGATTTCTTCTTATGCATTGATAGAATCTATGTTTATGTATGATTGTTTTAAGTGTTCTGGAAAACAACTCGCTCATTTTGTCTACTCAGCATCTCCTATATATCGATTCTCAATTCGCTATTTCCACTCTTCCAAAAAATAAAAGTCATTCATCTTCATCTAATATTAATTCTCTTTACGAAATCGAGTATGTTTTGGGTGATCAGTTACCCGAAACTACCCTTTCTCTGGTAAATCCATATGAGTACTTTGCAGAGAAATCTAGCACCTTTTCAGTCAAAGGTGTTTGCGAACTTATACGACCATCCTCAAATCGGAAGGTTGTTGAATATGTCAAGTCCAACAAGTTCTCGTCCTGCCAAGTTCCAGCCACTGAAGAAGAACAATTCATATCACTAAACATCCCAGAGAACCTACTTAGTATGTGGCAGTAGCAGGGTTACACTCACCTCCACTTTGGTGTTGTATGAATTGGTCTAACCTTACATGCAAGAAAAGGTCTCCCAGTTGTAATTCGAATAGCTTTAATCGATTCTCGATTACAGTCATACCAACAAGCTTGCATTGGAACGGTTCAAACGACATTAAATGCAGGAACGGTATTCATAACATTATTCCCAAACTTTAATGTTTCGTTACAAGACCCGAATCTTCTGAAGACGCTCAAAGTTCAGCTTCAAGTAGTCGGAGCACCTATGCAAGAAAAAAGTGTGGTGGCTACCCTTCATCACCAGATTGTCTACCGTATTCAAGATCATGTTCTTGATCTTGTGTTACCCTCATCTGACGAAGCTCTATATCTCGAAGTCACATCAGCGTCCTAAGCACCCAACTCTGTGCAGATTCCTCGACAGATATCTCGAGAAGAATTGTTGAGTCGACTACCAGAATCATGGGTGAAAAGCTATGAAAAACTCCATCAGGAAAACCCAGTCGCATATTCAATTGTCAGAAGTCAGCTTCATTCTCGAAACGATGGAACAACTGAGATCAAGTTTGAAAAACCTCGATCATCGTCATTTCAGAGGCAATTGTTTACTCAATTTGCTATACAAATTGATGAACAAGATTTCTACGGTCCAACCAGACGAAAAGTTCCTAAACCAATTTTGTTTGGTCAAGATGGATCAATGGTCTTTCCTTTTATGGATGAAAACGGACATCAATACTTTGATGTTTGCTCTTGTACTGCTTGCTTAGAAGCAGAATATGAATCAGATGAAGATATTCGCAGACATCGACGAAAAAGAAGGACCCACTCTTTAAGCGATATCTTGAAGGAGACACCACGGTCGGTCCCCTTGGAGACGGATAATACGAATTTATAGTCCAATACTCTGATAAAAAGGAAGAGCCAAAGAATCAAGTCATGATGATCAATCCAAATGACTTCCCCCCACAAGAAGATTTCATCAAGAACAACATCGCTCATAGCCCAAAAATTCTATCCAAGACTATCAACTAGCGACAATCAATCATCTCTCGGAGACAAGCTCCAGTGACTACCAGACTGAATCAGAAGAGGAATCTCTACCTAAACAATTTGCAATCGGAGAAAATCAAACACCTCGAAAGAAGAGCCAAGTGTCAATGAAGTCTATTCAAGTGATGAGGACATGCATTTTGGAGTCCCTAAACAAGAGGGACCAACTAAGCAATTCGCTTCAAAAGTTGTAGTCTTTACACTCGATGTCATTCCCTTCAGCAAATGGAGTGATCGTCTTGACGAATTCCATGCGTGGATGGATTCCGAAGCTATTGCATCTCCTTTGCATATGGTAATTCAACATTTCATTGCAAGATTAGCTGGTGCACTTAAAGAATGGTCGAATTCACTCGGTGAATACAGACAGTAGCAAGTTTATCAAACAACAATACCATTACTTCTTAGAGAAATTCACAAAGAAATTCATTGGTACGCCAACGCATCAAAAGGAACAACTACAAGAAGAATTCTTATTAGCAAAATGTTGTTCATTAAGAAAGAAAGATCTTACAAAACATTTCGAAAGGAAAACGCGAAGATACTATGCTCTCAACGGCCTCAACAATCCAAGCCTGAAGCAAGTATATATCTCCTCAATTGATGACTATCTTAGTCAGACTAAGCTATATATCAGAGACCAAGGACAAACAATCGAATAAATTTATATTGGTCAAGTTCAACAATATGTCTTCTAAACACTCGAAAACTCTCCAAACAAAAGGAGTTATGGATGGAATTCATGGATAGATCGAAGCAATTATCCAAAATATGTGTCAGACTAGATCTATCAATCAAGTGTTCAAAAATCCAAGAAACATTGCTCGTGTGACACACATGAGAAGCGACAAATATTCAAAAGGCGATTCTCCAAAATCTCCACCAAGTTTAGATGCAAGAAGTTCTTTAGGAAGAAACGCAGTTTCAAGGAAGCAATAAAATGTTTCCTATGTCGGAAGGAAGGGCACTTTACAAAGAATTGCCCAAACAAATCTGCAAAAAAGAGGCAATATCTAATCAACTCGATCACTGAAATAGCATCGGACATCGATCTTGACAGCCATGATCTAGAATCGTACTATCATACGACATTGATGACAACGATGCTATTTGTGGTTATTCTGATTACCAGAGGAAGGGTAGTTTCGGGTAACTGATCACCTGAATATACTCGATTTCGTAAAGAGGATTAATATTAGATGAAGATGAACGACTTTTATTTTTTGAAAGAGTGGAAATAGCGAATTGAGAATCGATATATGGGAGATGTTGAGTAGACATAATAAGCAAGTTGTTTTCCAGAACACTTAAAACAATCATACATAAACAAAAATTCTATCAACCATAGCGTAAGTCGATGGATGCAATCATACATAATCTTATGATCCTTTTAATCTCCAGAAACATAACAAAGCGAAAACAAATATAATAAGAATATAGTGTACTACTTTTTAATGACTCCAATCTCATTTTTTTCCATAGAAGGATAAAATCAAATGAGAAAATATGAGCAAGTGAAAAATTAAAATGGAAGGTTTCTTGTTTCTTCACGTGTCTAGAAAAGGAAAAAAATAAACCAATGTAACATAAAGAAATTTGGTGATTTAATTATTAAAATATATAGCTTCCGAAGAAAATATAGGACCTATGAAAGTGAAAGTATATATCGGGATGTCAATAGCAAGAAAACTACAGGTTGGGCATCTCCCATTTATGTGTCCTCAGTAGCACTTTATATGATCATATCTAGTTGAATGTACGGTAAAAATCTACGTTGGAGTTTTGTTGGCAGTAAATCAATTTTTGCATTTATAGCAATTATTTCATTGTATTTACTAATTTTGTTCCAATCATTGCATTAAAGAAGATCGCTTATTATCCAAAAATGCGATTTAAACAGTTCTAAAAAAGAGCAAATGGCATTTTTATTGTGCGTTGCATATTATCTAAAATAAAGAAGACATACACGTCCTCTCCGTTTAATTCTCAGCTATGTGGTTCATGTTCTCTTCTCCTGTAGATGACAACAATTAACACATAAACTTATGTTCATAAAGGTTCTAATGTTCATATATATGCTCATAAGAAACCATATACATTTGTATAACCAATGAACTTAATAGTGTAGCTTGTGTTTCATACTTCATTACCAATCAAATGTCAAAGACAACTATTCCGCCATCATTGGAACTGTGAAGAGTATACTCTACATACTTGTCTCCGCATAACTATATGATCTTGAAGTTTATACAAGATAGCAGTCCAAGAACAAAGAAATTGTCTGAATCCCTTTGGATCTCTGCCTCTCTAGAGTTTCTTGTATCATTAAATCCAAATCCACTTTTCAGTTCTGAAAGAGAAAATCCAACAACATTAATGCTCCATTATTTTGGGCAAATATTTTGAAAACCCCCAGTAAGAACTACCTAGAAGATGGTCTAATCTCATATGTCTCACCAACCCAAAAACAAAGACTTATGAAAGAAATTATTCTCTAACCATCGAGAGTAATTAAAACAGAATGAAACAAAAAGGGTACTTACAGAAATTAGAGATAATCCATATCATCTTCAGTTTTTCTGTATTTTCCAGCTTACCAAATAAGTCTCCCATGTACTCAGCATCATCTCCTTGATAATTGGATGCATGCTAATGAGAATTAGTTTCATTAAATTTAAGCTCTTGGTTCCGAACTCTTAAATTTAATCCTGTAAAAAAAGAACTCTTAAATTTAAAGTCTCGCATGAACATGGATGGAAAGATACTTGTTATGATGCATGCTAATGTGAAATGGTATAAAAACGACCAGAAAAGGGAAAAGAACATACTTGAACTTGTGAATACCAGTCTCATATGCCTTTTGAAACTCACTTTGCACCTGAATTTCAGGTAAGTAAGACTGTAAGAGGGGAAATAGTGTACGATAATGAGGCTGGCGAAAATCTCAAATTACTACACATGGAACATCACGTTATAATTCTGCAGCAACACGTAAAGACATTAGAAAAGGGAATTTGCGCTCTAATTATAATAGCCTAGATTGAATTAGGGGCATACGATGCGAACAACATTTTCAAGGCAATATAAGATGGAGGGAAAAATAAATATAATGATCTAACCATCGAAGATTAAATCCACAAATAAATAACCGAAGGAGTTCAATTCATGTGTCAGTGCGTTTGAGCTACAATCCAGAAATAATAAACAATTTGTAGCTATGGGAAGTTATTGCGCAGACGATTTAAACGGAGTACCTCAGAATCATGGAGGAGGAGCTCCACGCCCATTAACAGGATTTCGATTTGGAATTTGTTCGCTTCCCAAGAGTGGAGTGGTCGGTCGGAGACGTACAACAGAACTTGCTGGCGAGGGTGTTGAAAGTCATGGGGGTCGGAGGTTTCTTTGAGGTTGTTAGTGCCTCAAATTTTGCTGCAGAGGCAGAAGGATGAGGGTGGCTTTATAGCGTGGGACTGGAGCAACACGAATCGAGGAAGGTGAAGCGTCTGACGCTATTAATTGGCATACAATAATTGTAGGGACAGTGGGCGTGAGAGACGAAAGAGGCGAAACGGTAATGGTTAATGACTGATGACTGCGTCATAGGATATGTTTCAGAGCTTAAGGTGGGGAGATTGGAAGTCAACGGCTGAGGGAGATGAAGGAGGGAGAAATAGGCAAACGTGGGCTTAGGTTTTAATGGGCTTGGGGATGTTTGAGGCTTTGAGGCTTACCTGGGGATATAAGGCTTCTAAAATCGCGATCCAATAATATTTGGCTTCAGGAAGAGTCGTGTATCTCGACGCCAAAAGGAGGTAAAGTGATGAAGTGTCATCTAGGAAAGCACCGAGAAGAAAAGCCAATGTGGACCGCTTTGGTGGCTTTAAATAGATATTTTTAGTTAAACTATGGGATTCCCCACGCTACGCGCGAGTTATGTGTTATATATTTATGAACAAACTGATATTAGCATTTGATCGAGGTCACAATCAATGACAATAAGAGCTTAAGAACACATTTTAACTTCAATTAATTTCTCTTTGCTTCATTTTTTCGCCATGGAAGTCAATGAACTTTTAGATAGAATTGATAGTGGATCGTTAACCAATTTTAGAAATTAGGAAACATAACTAAATGAAGACATAGAGATGAAGCTCCTATAAGTAAGAAAATATTAATTATTAAACCATCACAAACAAAGAAACGTTTTCTTATGCTTCTTAGCCAAGTCTCTTTCGTTAATTTAGGTTATTTTTCATCATCCTTTTCTCTTACAAACTCAAGAATATAATAGAAACCACTTAAATCCAAATCACCAAACATGCCTTCTCTCTGCTCGAATTTCTAATTAAAATATGTCCACATCACTCTTCCTTAGATCTATGTCATCCTCGTCATTTAATATATGACCTTTGTTGGGTCTTCATTTCTATGCTATGATCTTGGATATTAAATCCTTTGATTCTTTAAATACTTAAAAAAGTAATCCATACAATTAGGTTTTTTATAGTTTTCTTTGGCTTTCCTTTTCCAAAGCACGATTTAAGTTTTTTCTTCAACGTATAACACTTTTTCAAACGTTAGGGCTTTTTTTAGCATCAGGTTACCAACTTTTTGATTGATGATTATCTTTCCACTTGAAGTTTTCCAAGTAAGATTTAACTTGCAGTTATAGTAGATGAGCCAAAATTAATTTACGAATAAACTTCAAACTGAAGCCTTAATAAACGAAATATCAATTGAATGTCTCAAGGTTTGATGCAGCAAGCCAATATTGATGATAAAAAATGAAAAAGTTCAAGCAGGACTTTAATGCCACTAATCCTAACCAAACGATTTTTAAATCCATTCTTACACATTCAAGAATTTCTCAAAAATAGAGAAGAAGTATGAAGGGACTCAAGTCATCACTATTAAGGTTATGCATGGTTAAGCATTTCACAGTAGCCCTATAAGCCACACGTAGCATTAGCTAAAAGATTATTATCAATCTTTAATGATGTTTTGGGCTTCTTGACATGCCATGACTCAAGATGTCCGTTTTTTAGTACTCTGAATTTTATATTAAGGATCAACTCTTAAAACAGAGACATGACATTATCATAAAATGTAATGTGAATGTCATGCAAAAGATATGAGGTAGCAGTTCATGAACGAAACAACATACCATATAATTCTAGCCATAATACTTTGCAAATGACTTTGCAGCCGTTAGAGAATCAAGCCAAGAGTGGAGTCACCAAACATTGGCATATGGATCACCTGTAGAAGTCTAACCCATCAATGGATTCCCAAACCTGCAAACCTGTCCAAGCCATAGAGATTACATGACCAGCTGAGTAATTATCCATAACGTAAGCTATTGGCTTTTATATATTATTTGTAGTGGTACTACATTATCGATAATATGAAGATTTATAATTATATACATTGTTATAGGATTATTGCTCTGAAATTTAATGTTTATCAATCTTCCATTTTGTTATGGTTTTTTCAATGTTATGCGTAGTTGTATTATATATGTTTTGATATTATTGAGAGCATGTTATAGTATTAAGGTTTTGAAATTTGGTCTATATATGTATATTTTTGTTTTATGTAGCTTTCATATTATATATACTCTCTCATCATTTAAACCAAATATCACTAACTTTAATTATATAGTTAACTATGACTATAATTTTAACATTGTCTTTTTAAACTAAGTACAAAATTATGCGTCTAATGTTAAACTTACGATGTTCACTAAACTGAAAGTATATAATTAAAATTTTTTGTGGATAGGAATATATGAAGAAAACATTATTGTTGAGCATTTTTTAAAAAATATTATCAATCCAATTTTTTTTAATACAATGTTCAATAGAATTTATTAGTCTCATTAAGAAAATATTTAGAAGAAGATCACAATTAACAACAAAGCTATTAAAATTAACAGTTACGATATTAGTTAGTTGATGGTAAAAAGGATAACTAAATGTCTAACGAATTCTAGGTGAATTTTAAAAATTTGAGGTGAAATTTAAAAGAAGAGGTTGGTACGTCAAAATTTTATATAACTGACGACGGTTGAGATAGTGTACTCAAAATTCACTACCGCAGATATTAGTGCACTTGAATAATAAATAATTATCGCAGGTTCACTTGTACCCACCATTAGAAAAGTACTATGTTTCGCTAACGAAGTCTTAAAAAGTTGATCAAAATTGCAATCTCAAATTTTGGATCAAACTTGCAAACACACAAGTTTTGGGGAGAAAACTCATCGCCAAAACTCTGAAGAAGCCAACATGGCATCAACCTGTTATTTTAGCTCCTTTTTTATGGATCTTTTTTTCCAGAATCTTCTTCTTCCTCAGCAAATTTACATGCCAACGCACTGAAAAAGTCATTAGACGACAACGAATAAGAAATCCATAACCACTGCTCACTTCTTATTTTATTCTCTGTCTCTCGTTTTACTTATATCCAAAGAAATAATGTTTATGAGATGAATCTCTCCTCACTTTCTCCTACTCCCTAGATCCATGGGTGCCTTGAAATGAAAAGTAGCGAAAAAAACACAATTAGTTACAAAGATTTTGACTTTTTGTATCATTGTTATCTGAAATCCAGATAAAAGTTAAACAGATTAGGGATTTGAACTTTCTATTTCAAGGGTTTTGTTTAAAGGAATGACCTTTAAAAAAATTGAGTTGAATGAGTCTTAGTGAGAGCTTGTTTGGCTGAGAATCTTCTAGAAGAATCTTTACGTATCAACTTCCTCAATAAATCTTTAACCAATATTTTACAATCTTATTGTTAAGAGATTCCATTCCAATTCCTCAAGCTCCTCAACGCTTGTGTACCCTTTTCTTTGTATCCTTGACACATTCCTCAACAACTTGGAATTGTCTCCTCTTCCTCCTCTTCCTCTACAATTTTCTCTGCTGCTTTGACTGAAGGTGGAGGAATGTAAGAAACATAGGAAGGTTCATAAGGGAAGCTAACTCCTGATACCTTCTACTCTGTAATGCTCTGATTCAAGAAAAACAAATCAAGAGAAAGTATAGTGAGTACAAAGAGGAGAGCAGAGATAGAGAGAGACAAAGAAAGTAGGATTTGAATCTTTTACTTGGTCGTTAAACTCTTCTGGGATAGCTCCAGGGCAAAACTCATCAGGTGTAATGTTGCAGAGTATTCTCTTGATTAGTAGAAGACTGGCATAGCTACGATTCAATCAAGGAAAATGTGATTGAGAGAGCTTAACCGAGAACTGAAGAGTGACAAACAGATATGAAAGCAAAACAGATATGAAAGCATTAATAGATTACTAAATTTATTTAGTAAAGTAAGTGCTTTAGTGTCACTTATTATGGATCAGAGAGAGAGAGAGTGTGTGAACTTACCTCCAGGAGACCAAAACCAAAGCTGCTTAATGGGGCAGAACTTATTGTCTACAGGTTATCAGGTAACATAAAGGTTTTAAAAATAATAGAAGTCTTTGGAGTTTTGTTTGAGTAAATGACGCAAAATAAATATGTTCATGAGCATTTCTTGTCTACAGGTTCTTCATGAGCATTTCTCACATTGTAATACCAGAATGAGGCAAAAAAAACTCTTGACGTGTCTTTGTATAATAGTGAATAGAGAGAAAAAAAAAGAATATAAATTAAACACTGGTTGAAGTCAAAATGTGATCACGGACTGAATATAGTACAATCAATACACACATATACAAACATACATCAATATTATCACCAAGAAGGACAATAGTGAGAGATTTAGCCATAATGTTTATTTTACCAAAGAATGCGATGGTTTAGTCAACTACAATCAAGCGGTGACAACGAAAAACCCAACAAATCCAAATATGCAAACGCAAGTGATATAAAAATGACTGGTAATAACTTTAAATCTTCATTAAAAATTAGATTTTACAAAGAAGGAAATTATTTCTCTTATGGTTAAAGTAAGGACTCATGTAAAGTGAATATGAACTCCGGTTAAAGCGATAGTTTAACTGCCCTAGGGTCTTATGGTTAAACATGAACTCATACGGTTAAAGTTCTAAAAAGTTGGCATAGCGTCCAGGTCGCTTACCATGAAGTTGAGGAGGAGCAACTCGTGTCCCATGAGCGTGTTTTCTTTCTTTAACTTCCTGGAGGCATGTTCTTCATTTGTTTTTTCTTCCCCCATGGAGGAGGTGGTTAACACCCGGATCCGGTTAGAAGTTAACCGACCCGAGAATCGGTTAGGGAGCCAATATGCGGGCG
>OVAN01009274.1:0-17134 GCA_900406275.1 Anastatica hierochuntica | reverse complement strand
ACGCCATTTCGCTGCAGGAGATCAGGTACTCTTGTTTAACTCACATTTGCGATTTTTTCCAGGAAAGCTCAAATCACTTTGGTCAGGACCATTCGTGATTGCTGAGGTTAAACCCTATGANAGCGCTGAGTGGAAGGCAACCCACTAGGTAGTTTTCTTTTTCATTTTAGGTAGTTTTAGAGTGTTTTGAGTCTTTGATTTTTTGTTTTTGGGGTTTTTGACGTTTTCCGTGTTTTTAGCTTGATCCATGTAGAAAACAGGACCCTCATCACAGAAGGACAGAGATCGATCGATCTCTTTCCCTTCACAAGACATGGATCGATCGATCCGTGTCCGAATTTCCCCGGATCAGAAGGATAAAGATCGACCGCTCCCCATCCCTTCATTAGACAAGAATCGATTGATCCTTGTTCCGAAAACACAATATATGTCGCGAACCCAGGTCAGTTTTCCAGAACTCAAAATTTTGTTTCCCCCCATCGCACCAAAATCGCCATTGCTCGAAATCGACCGATTTTGCACGGATCGGGACGTTTATGGAGCCTAAATTCATTAGTTTTTTTCTCTCTTTCATTCTATCCGATAAGATTTCGCTAAATCCAAGGTATTTTTCCATAATCTCAACCTCAAATTTCGTCACTTTTTGGGTCAAAAATTGGAAACTATTGTTTCTTCGATTTTACCTTGAATTAGTGTTGGAATGATGATATATGCTTGATTTATGATGTTTGGAAGAAGGAATGCACTTGAATTAAGTGTTTTAGGTGATGAATTTGGTAGATTAATGTGTATGTTCTTTAGGAGAATGAATGATAATGATTTGAATGATTTATACAAGGATACTTATTCTTGGTGATTCTTTTGAGTTTGGAAACTGTAATGTTGCACTTGAACTATGATTGCAAACCGAAAATTGGAAGATTTTGATGATGTTTTTGAGCTGTAAATTGTTTGATACTAGACTTGAATGTTATTGAGCTAGATTGATGCAAGAACAATGCTCTTATTGTGAGTTGATATTTTCGTGTTTTTTGGTTTTTGAATTGGTAGCTAATTTAGTTTCGAGTGTTTGTTTCTTTTTCCACAGGTCATGGGTCGCAAAAGAGAGGGCCAAGTTCCCAAAACTCGGCAACCATCTAGCTCCGGCCTTCACACACGCTTCAAGTGGACTGATCTCGAACATCCCGCCAACCGTCCTGTCACTCAAAAATGGGACCAATTCGACACTCAGTTTCTCGAAGAATTGGCACATATTGAGTTTTCGATTACGCGGTTTCTTGATAACCAACTGCGCGACGCTTTGGGTCTTAGAGAAGACCTCTACGCTATCTTTGAAAGGATGGGACTCCGAGGCCTGCTGGAGCTTCGGGAGTACATCTATCTCGATTTGCGTCGGGAATTTTTGGCGTCCGTGCGTTGTGTATACCCGGATTTGGACAATCCGGTGGCTGATCAGGGCACGCTCTCTTTCATCGTACGAGGTCAATTCCATTCCATTTCTCTTATGGTTTTGGCTCATCTCTTTGGTTTTGCGCAGGGGAGAGCTGCTTGGGTGCCCACCTTACCTCGAGCTTCTGAGTTTTGGAAGTTTTTTGCCGCTGGCGATTTTATTTCTCGAGAGGCCAAGCAGTCGCGCATTCGCAACCCCGTTCTTCGTCTTGCGGCTAAGATTATTAGCCAGCACATCAACGCTAAGAAGGTCCTGGCTGCTGTGACCAACGATGAGTTGGGCCTTATTTTTCTGGGGATTGGTCACACTTGGGAGCATGCTCATGAGATTCACTATATCCCTGCTACGGATCTCAACATGGCAGTGGTTGTTGCTGACAAGTTCGCCTTCTTCAAGGTCGTAGCTTCGGAGAAGAAGGCCTTCGCTTCAGGTGCTCTTATCACCAAGCTTCTGCGTTTTGTTAGCTGTAATTTCACAGGTTGTAAGATGTTAGAGTTCAAGGCACTGAAGACCAACAAGTCCACTTGGCTCGCATCGCACTACGCCCTATTCGATGGGAAGCATCTCTATGACTGCGCAATTTTAGCTTCCCCTTGGAGAGACACTATTGACTCCTCGCGTCCTTTCATCTACCATTTCTAAGACCGCCAGCAAAGATCTCTATACATTGAGCTACAATGTCAAGACTTGACATCCATTGGTGATTCCCCAGGAGTTGAGTTTCTACCTCCTCTAGAGCGTCTATCTTCATGTCCACCTTCTTTCAAGAAGGGTTCTTCAGGTCCTGATGATGACAGAGCAGCTGACGACGCTGATTACGAGGCTCATATGCCTCCAGCACGTGCCTCTGCATCTGCTGCAGAGATAGAGGAGCTGTTTCCAAAGGATTACAGCGCCTATGAGCTTTCCTAACCACCACGTGCCTCTGCATCTGCTGCAGAGAAGTGGACTTGGACAGTCTAGTGCCATCAGAGGACGAGTTCTCTTATGCTGCGCATGGCCACAGGTTTTTCCAGGATTGGTAGGATGCTGATGTCCTCTTCTTGTACTTCTCAGACTATTGTCCGCGAGGGTGCTGTCAGACGCAGAGCACCACAGCCTACTGCAGCTGATGCAGATGATGACGAGGAGGAGTCTGAGAGCGAGGATACTAGTGAGGAGACTTGCGCAGCACTTGCGCAGCAGGCGGCATGATAGCGCGAGATACGTTCCAAGGGGAGATTATACTCAGTTTAAAGAGGTTCGGGCAGACGCCCTAGACGCTCACGATCATCTAGCAGCTCCACCGCAGCTTAGTAGTTCTCTCTCCCCTATCTATCCATCCTTGTTTTCTATGGATTATAGCTACTTACCCCTTTCTCTAGATTTGTTCCACACCAAGACGGTGTGAAATAAGTCTGGGGGAGGTTACTTATGTTTTCTTTTGTTTTTGGTGTTGTTTGAGTCATCTTTATGTTTTATTGAGTCAGTTTATGGATGATCTATGCTTTATGATGATTTCAGACTATTATTTCTGCGCATTGCACTTATTTTATATTCTTATTGACCATATGATTTGGACGTTAGCGCAGGCAATCCAAAATAACTCATGACCAAACTCCCCGCCAGAAATCTCTGGAACTCAGACTTCTCTCTGAAGTGTTTTAACTCTATTTTATCTGGAACTCAAACTCTATTCCAGGTCCTCTTCCTCTTCTTCCAGAGGAGGAACCGTTGGCTGGAGTTTTTTTCATTCAAAGTCAGGGTCAATTCTAGATGACTCATGGGGCTTGGAACGCTGATGAGGCACATGAAGAGGACTGGTTGCACTCTTCCTTCCATTAAAAATTTGACCAATAGAGATGAATACATTGAGATCGCTCATTACTTAGGTCAGGTATGAGGTCTCGATGAATTTTCGAATTACGTACATTCTTTTAGATATTTAGCTTATTGTTTCCCATTTCTTATGACAGTTAGCTGGAGCCATAAACATAGCCCAGCTAAAGCTTGAGGACACTGTCAATGGCGCCTCTAATGCCGGAGATCTAGCTCAAGTCACGGAGTTGTTTAGAGCTACGAAGGAGGACCTCGATCAAGCTAAGGCTCGTTTCTAAGCTTCAAGCTGAGGCAGGAGAGCTTAACTCTCTTACGACTCTCCAGGGGAAAGTTGAGAGCCAGGCCCTTGATCTTCAGGTGAAGAATAGGCGGCTCTCTGATTTAAAAAGTGCTCGAAAAGTCGCTGAGCAACAAGTCCGAGAGCTGATTGCATCCTCCCAAGATCACCAGAAGAACAAGGAAGCTGAGATTAAGCTAGCCACGAGGAGGGGCAAGAAGGAAGTTGTTGATGCTTACAACAAGATCTTGGTTTCTGTTAAAGAAAAGTTTGTTAAGAAGAAGGACTAGGTCTCTCTCCAGGTTTATGCTCATGAGTTGCAAGCTAACACTGATCTCTTGAAAGAGATGCTAGATAACGAGATCAAGAATGCTGAAGAAGAGTACAATCACCTAATGGCTCTGCTACCTGAAGCCCCTGTTGCTTATGAGAAGGCTCAGGTTTCTGACTTTTCAGTCAGTAAGCTGCCTCTTCCTCAGCTATCCGAGAGCTCAGGTACTTTTGAGATTAATATGTTTAATCTGGCTTTCTCTGGAGAGTATGGTTCTAATCTAGGTTTGGTGGAACATTGTTCAGCTCCAGCCGAGACATCCAAAGGAGGTAACGACAAAGAGGTAGAGGAAGAAGATCCAGCTACGGGGACAGATGGAAATGGAGGACAAGGAGTCTAAGAGTCAGGAGCTCTTTTAGTTCATTTTAATTTAAGTTCAGAACTCTTGCCCAAGANCTTTTAGCTCATTTTAATTTAAGTCTAGAACTCTTGCCCAAGAGGCTTTTCTTTGATTGCTTTTAAGACTTAACGGCCTGGGGAGGCTTTTAAACCCTTATCCTGTTTTGAATCTTTTAACTTAGTAGCCTGGAGAGGCTTTTAAACCCAGGTTTCGGATTGAGCTTTCGTCTTCTTTTCCTTAAGTCTTTAAACTTAGAAAATATTACGATCTTCTTTAGATGCAAGTCTTTATAGATATGAGGTTCCGGAAACTCCCTAATAAGAGGTTTTGGGAACCTTTTATAACATGTATGAGGGACCTCTCCAAACAGGTCTCAGGTCCGTCAAGTGTCATATTTCAAGGTCGATGTTGAGAACAGATCTCACGATTCTGGAGTAATTGATCTTGGCATTTTTGGATGACAAGTATCTTGGTGAGGGGTCTTAGAATGTCAAGACAAGAGATCTCGAAACTTGCTGTTTGCGGTTTTTACGGATTTGCGATTTTTACGGTTTTTACGGTTTTGTTGGTTTTCGACGGTTTTGGTGGATTTTGCGTTTTTGGCGGTTTTCGCGTATTTGCGATTTTTACGGGTTTTGCGGTTTTGTCAGATTTTGCGGTTTTAGCGGTTATTGTGGTTTTTGCTGTTTCTGCGGATTTTGAGATTTTACAGTTTCGGCGGATTTTGCGATTTTGGCGGTTTTTTTGCGGATTTTACAATTTTGCGGTTTTGTCGATTTTTGCGGTTTTGTCAGATTTTGTTGTTTCAGCGGTTTTGGCGGATTTCGCGGTTTTTGCGGTTTTTACGGATTTGCGATTTTTACGGTTTTGCGGTTTTGTCAGATTTTGCGGTTTTTGGGAATTTTGCGGTTTTGACGATTTTGACGGTTTTTACGGATTTGAAGTTATACAGTTTTTGTGGTTTTGTCAGATTTTGCGGTTTCGGTAGTTTTGGCAGATTTTGCGGTTTCACGATTTTTTGCGGATTTTGCGATTTTGAAGGTTTTTACGGAGTTGCAGTTTTTACTATTTTTACTGTTTTTGCGGTTTTGTAGGATTTTGCGGTTTTGGTGATTTTGTCGGGTTTTCTGATTTTTGGCTGATTTGTAAGTTTTGAGGTTTTTGTGTTTTTGCGGATTTTACGGGTTTTACGGTTTTTGCGGTTTTTTAGAGATTTTGTATTTTGACTGTTTTAACGGATTTTGTGTTATTGGCAATTTTTACAAAATTTGCTGTTTTTATGGTTGCGGTTTTTTTTGGATTTGTTGTTTTTGTGATTTTTTTCGGTTTTGTCGGATTTTGCGGTTTTGGCAGTTTTCTTATGATTTTATCGGTTTTACAATTTTTTGGATGAACAAAACTCTCCAAACTCTAATAACAAACTCATGTTTATAATTTGCATTCAATTACTTCATCCATATCATGTTTATAATTTGCATGTTTATAATTTGCAGGAAACTAACATCATCCGACATTTGCATCCAGATGCGGTATCTGGATGAACAAACGAACAGTACCATACACAAAAGAATCTGGTGTTGTTGGTTTTAAACGTGTTAAAAATTATGAACGGATAGAAGGAACCAACCCGAGACACGAATTAAGCACTGGCAGAAATTTGAATCGAAAGCAAAATGTCAAAACCCAACAGAAAAGGTTCAGCTGCTACACGGGTATTGTATTTTAATTTTCACCAAAACACATTTAATTATCCGAATTTCAAACAACTCGACAAAAACTGCAATAAAGACTTGAGTAAAGTGAAATTACACAAGATTGATTAACTAAAACCATGAGGGCAAATCCATACAGGTAACACAGCTTTGGCTGAAGTAAACATTTCTCATTCTCCTTGTTGCAATAATACCTGGCTATGATACTCCCCCAATGCCCATATCGGGAATATGTTTCGATATGCAGCGTAAGTTATCATGCAGTTCCTATTGAAGACTCCCATTATTTCCTGAGAGAGAGAGAGAGAGAGAGAGAGACTAAGAGATTAACGAAGAAGAAAACTCTAAACACCAATGTGGCTGATTCAACTTGTTACCTGTTGTGGGAAATCACCATTCTCCATCTGAGCATTAATCAAGTATCTTGCAGCCCGGTGAAGGGGTTTTTGATCTACAGCAGCCTAAGCAAACACACAAAAACAGAGAAATGTGTATAAATGGAAAGGGATAGAAGAAAGAATGAGCAATCCCTGCATCTTGCATTATGATAAACTGAGGTTTAAAATTTCTTAACAAAGTTTTACTCACTTGCCCAGCACCAATAAGTGCAAGCAAAGCCCATGATGTATTCACGACATGAGACTTGTTGCCTTCAAGGTTTGAATATTCCTATTCATAAATAAATAAGGAATTGAGTTGACATAGTATATTGAACTACAAAATTAATTTACGAACCTTATCTTGACATGAAAGATAGCTTTCTCCCCACCCGCCCGATGGAAGTTGCTTCGACAAAAGAAATTCACAAGCTTTGGCAACATGTGGAGAGTTTTTCAATGTTTTTCCAACAGCCACCAGCCCTTTCACTCCAAACCACGTACCGTACGTGAAGCAAACACCCCAAGATCCATACCTAGGGAAATATCACAGGTGACAAAACATAAACCAACTACTAGATACAAAGAAATACAGAAATGTAATTCTGAATATAGTTTTATCGTGACTTGTTTGCAAACCATGAGCCATCTGTTTCTTGAATAGATTCAATGAACTTAACCCCTTTCTCAATGCACTCATCTACTTCCTTCTTTCGATGACCAGGATACAGCTTTCGGAATGCTATTAAAGCTTGGATAGCAGCCGATGTACATTCCACGTAACTACAGAACCATTCTAGCGTATCAAACAAGATTTTGCAAAACATAAAATATGACAAGTCAGATGCTTAAAAGGAAGATACTAGCGCCTTACGGATAATCGATAACAATATCGCCAAAGGTTTCTGCTGGGTTGATTAGCTGGCAAAAGAAATAAGAAAAGTTTTCACCTAAACCTCAATCAAAGGGGATTATGGTACATATGTGTTTTAACCATTTCTATTGCACCCACATCTTTGAGAGTGCTTGGACACATAGATACGAAAGTACATGTTATCAAGCTTGAGAACATTACTGATATATATCTCGGTACAGACATTACCTCCAACCAAGGGTATGACCTTGTGAGCTCATATGTTGCAAGGCCTCCATCTGAATTCTGAAATTAGAAATTATCTGCTAATAAGACAAGGAAAATGTTTTGCTTTTGGAAAAAGATCTATTAGTGATCAATGCACTACAGCTAGGACCACAACATATTTTGCTACAACAACTGGAAACAACCCTTACCTGTAAAGAAATTATAACATTAACAGCATCATATAACCGGTCTGTATCTACTGGTTCACCAACAACCTCCTTGGGAACTTTGGATAGCAAAAGAGCAGCCTAAAGAGTAATAACAAAGTCATTATCATCAGAGAAGGAATTTTGAAAGGTAATCTCTATCATATTATTATTACTTTAAGTCCTTCTGCTGTGCAGTCGGAGATAGGCCAACCGTGATCTGCAGTTGAGAAAGGCCAGGCCCCTTTAGAAATGTGGCGGTACCAGTAGCTCAGATCTCCGGGGCAATCCTCTAACACCTATTAAACAAGAAGAAACAATCACAAAAGGTAAAAGAACATCCAGAACAACATATTGATTTTCACTAACTGCCGATCACAAACCTGGGAATTCTTGACATATGAATGTGCTTTTTTCAGGACAGGCCCATATTCTTCTATAAGGTTGGTAGCCAGAATAGCTTGAACAGCAAAACTCGTATCCCATAGCTGGCTTCCATTATAACCCTGTCAATAGCTGCTGCATTAGAGTATGGACGACAGATTCAAGAATGAGTCTATCAAACACATGCTAGAGTAAAACGAAACTTCATAATTCATATACGATAAGGTAGTAAGGTGTTTTAGGTACAATAGAATTTTGAAGAGCATATTTCTAGACTGTTAATCTAATGAGTCAAGAGGCATAATATTCATAATGGTTATTCATAATGGTTCAGCAATCACCTTGTTCTATATAATCACCTAGCATAATCATATATACAAATATGTGGTACCTGCATCTTCATTCCATCTTCTGCTAACCAGAGATAGTCATGGATTCGTGGTAGGTGCAATTTGAAAGCCTCTGAGTTTGGGTCTTCTACCCAACAACAAAGCATATTTAATACCTGTTAAAATAGCGATGATGAAAGGATACGATTCAACAACAGAAAGAAAGCACAAGGTCTTAGATAACCACAAATTGAACTTTTGAAAGAGAATCATAACAGTGGACGCGGGAAAATGGTACAGAAGATGCACGGTAGATTAATTTGTATACCTTGTTCACAGGTCCTATGCAGATGTACCTCGTATTCTCATCTTCATAATGAATATGTTCTATTGCGGTTCTTATAGCCTTTTCTCTCAAATTTGCACCAGGCCATCGCATTAGAACAGGTTCTACGATCTTATGAAGGGATGCCCAAAGTATATCTTGTACAAGTGGGTGTGGGTAGTATAAGTCCTCCTTTAATAGAAAAACAACTGTCAGCATAAAAAAGATTACTAACATAATTGCGTTATTTGGCCAAAGAAGGAACTTGCTATAAACTATAAACAATAATATCTTTACAGATTCCTTGAAATGATTAGAGCTATGGGGTAAAATAGGTTTTAAAAAATTCACCACCAATTCCACAAACCTTTGCACAAAGGTTGCGTGCTTCATTCCAGTTGATTTCATGATATGGTACAGTGAAAAGCTCCTTTCTCAGTGACAAAACAGTGGACGTTATAGGCCCCACAAATCTTTTTCCATATAAATACGACATCGGCAAGTACACCATCCGACAATGACACCACATCCTTCCTGGAGCATGAAAAAGATTAGGATGATGCTTTACTGTGCAGTAGCAAAGAATACCATTTTTTTAATAGATACACATTAAAACAGTTGATAAATGTCCTTTGAACAAGTGTGGAAAGTAGAATTAGTTACAATCTACGATCAGATGCAAAATCTCGCAACAATTGAGTTGTCCACGATTGCTGATGGCCACACAATAAAGTGTTGGATGACACTTCTATAATAATACATAAAGACCAAAAATAGTTGAACATAAGGAACCATAAAGAAATAAAACAGATAAGCGCATTGTTACACCATTTTGGTATTCCTGTGTTCCATATTATTGAATAGCGATTAAACCATCAACTAACATTGTGAAGCACTTCATTTGTATGTGTATTCGACAAATAAACCAAAGGTTGAAAACTGGGAAAACAAAGAACTTAAACAATATCCAAGTGGCAAATCCAAGAAATATATATTGACACCTGGATGGATTGGCAGGAAATATGGAAGAAGCCATATCTCAGGTGGGAGTGGATTATTTCCAGACCATTCGAAAGCTCCGAGTACCTTTATTGGCAGATAGGGATAAAAAAAGACGAGTCGAGTAATGCGAATATTCATATGAAAGCATATAAGAACAGATAGAGATCAATATTTTCCTACAGATAGCCAAGTTTTTCCCCAAGATGTGATATTAGTAGCGCCACCATGATTTAATATCCAATCTCGCCCTCTCTCCATAGCTCCATCTCCATCGTTAGGTCCTTCTCCAAGCAACCTCAAAGTAACATAGTTCAAGACAGACCCAAACATGGTGCTGTGGCCCTCAATATGTAGACCCCAGCCTCCGTCCTCATTCTGAAACCATATCCGCCAAAAGTCAAAACTGATTTAAATCGGAGGTACTCGATGAAACATAAAGATGCGCCTAGAAATCTAATTTTGAATGGACATATTATGTGTCTAATAACACAGAACAGTATCGGAAAATGCAATAAGGCAGTGCAAGAAAACAGAATTATGAAAAAAGAAAAAAGGAGGAATTTCGAGCCTGGTGATTATAGAGATAACGGCGCATCTCGTATTTATGGTTTTCTGACAATACTGTATTCAGTGCTCCAGTTACAGAGAGTGTAATAATCTGGAAGATATAAGCAGAATTTTCATCAAAACTTGCAAAAGAAATCTCAAACACAAAGTTAATGAACTAACCAGTCCTGGTAGAAGAAACATAGGACCACCATAATCTCCAGGCCAGTGACCGTCATGGGCCTGTATGGTCGAATAGAAATTGAGCCCCCTCTTTAAGGTGTTTTCCACCATTTTGTGGGTAACATCATCGCTATCTTTGATTTTAACTTGAGGTAAAACTGGGCTGATCAAGTTTTCCCTTGAAAACTACAAGCAGAAAAAAAATGTTTAGTTGTAAATAGATGAGTAGAAGAATCAATTGATATTGAAAATCATGAAACTGTCTAACTACTAAATCCATCAAACCCTAAAGGTACACAATCAGCTTGAGTTGATTTCAGGGAATAAAAAACCTGAAAACGCATAAGCAGATCGGAGCTATGCTTCTTGGAGAAGCGGTTCTCGGTAAAAGACTTCCTCGCTTCCTCGATGGCCTCAAGCTCCTCAGGCGTCCCGAGCTTCGGATCGAACTCCCAAAACTGCCTTCCGACGTGATTATTGGTGGTTCTAAGCCATGGGCTACCTCCCTCGGCGATTTTCAGTTTCCACATTCTCCTGGATCTCAAGGGGATGAAACCGAGGATTGACTAGGGATTAGAGAGAGAGAGAGAGAGAGACTCATGTGTGTATGTATGTATGTTACATACATATACAACAATTACCTCTGGGTCCCGCTAACCTGCTAATACGTTTTGGAAAAAATAAAAATGTAAGAAAGAATAATTTTAATGAATAAACCAAATAATATTTATTAAGGATAAAATTGGAATAACAAATAACTCTAATCTATGTGTTTTTAAATATATCGGTTTTAATTCATTTTAAACTTAAATATTTTTGTATAAAATGAAAAGATTTAAATGATAAGTTGGTTATATGGCAAAAGGGTAAGCAATTTGCAAAAAAAAAAAATGCATGTTCTATTACCAAAATTCTTTTTTTCTTGAATTTTTGAATTATTATATTTGTCTAATAGAAGACATGTCTCAAATCTTCTTAAAAATAAAACTCAAATATCTTATATCTTTTTAACTTCCTATACTCTTATTGTATTAATGATATAAGAGGAGACCAAAATACTCTCATTAAATTATTAAAGAATTTAAAAAAAAAAAAAGAAAAAAAATGCTGAAACACGAGTTTCGATCTCGTTGTTTTCTCCGTCGCCGTTGTCGACCTCTCCGTCGCTGTTCTCGACCTCTCCGTCTCCGCAGTCAACCTCTATGATGCCGCCGTCGAGAATTCTCGCAAACCCGGTCGGAATCCAGGTTAGTTTTCCTCCACGAGCTTTATCGGATAAAATGCTGATTTAGGGTTTGCAATTAGATTTGATGAATTTAGTGTGCACATTAGTGTTTTGTCATTGTTTCTGGGTCGATTAGTACATGGAATTGGTTAAAAAAATTCATATCAATAGTTGAATGAGAGTGAATAGGCAGTAGATTCGAACCCGAAACCATTAAATATGAGTTATCGCGAAAGGAAAAGTAGGTAGCATTAGTGAAACTAATGAGGATTTATTGAATAACACTGGGAAACTAGTAAAATTGTGGATAATTTAATGAGTTTTTACATTGTTTTGGCAGGATATAATGAGCAAGCACGTGAACATATATTTTAAATTCCAAGGTCGCATGGACGTGTAACGTTCAAGGAAATTTCAGTGGATGATATAGACTTTGTCAATGATGGAAGAAAGATTTTATAATAAACTTGCGTTGGATGAAAGTAAGGTTAAACTGGAATTGAGCTACATTTCGTTGCTGGTTGGATGTGAGGAACAATTAACTATTTCTAAGGATGTCACAGGTAGATCGCAACAGCTCGAGCAACTGTCGAGTACAGCTCGTGGATGACTCTATGAATTTTGTAAAAAACATTTAGGAAAAAAATAAGTGTTAATTATATTAAGAGATAACTATATTAATGTAATGTGTTTATTGAGTTTTATTAATATTTTTGTAACGATCTTGACCCGGTCCGTCAAGAAAAAAAGTAAATGATGGACGACCCCTCAGGCCCATTAAGAAGTGACATAGGGTCCCCGACCGTTCCAAATAAATTGTCACCATCTTTGTCTCGAGAAAAGCACCTTGAAACTCATCCCGGAACTCTGTCGAAATCCCGAGAGAACTTGACATCCCGGGAATATCCTACTCGACCACCACCTATCTCCTCTTTCCACGAGTCGCCGCCGCCTCTTTCCTCTCCAAGAGAGTCACAACCGCCATCCTTTCTATCTCCTTCTCGCGAAACAAAGCCGCCGTCGAGCTCCATCGCGTTGTCGTCTCTCCCGATCGCCGAGTCTCCTCTCCATCGCGTCTCTCTTTTGGTCCCGCCGCCTACGACCGCCGCTCGTGAGATCGCAAGCCCCGAGGCTTGGATCTCCTCTCCGCCGCTATCTTCTCTCGCAAAACCCGAGACCCAAGAGCCTCTCGTCGCGCCTCTTCTCTTGCGAGCCCCAAAGGTCGCCGATTTCCATCGTCATTGCTCTGCTCTCGACCGTCGACGCCAACCCCGATCACTCGCCGCCGCATGAAGCTTCTCCACAACGAGTCGTGCGGCCGTTGTTGCCGTGAAGATCCGCGAAAATCGCTACGTCGAGTTCCCATCTCCGTGATTCCATCATCGGTTTTCCTCGTGTTCATCAATAAGCTCGATAAGTAGAAATTACTGTTTTACCTTTTTGTCGGGTTTCCATTTTTGGAACCGTTTTACCCTTTTGTCGGATTTCCATTTTTGGAAACTTTCCAAAAATGGCAGGTTTCCTTTTTTGGTAAGTTTTCTGATTTGGCAGTTTCTATTTCTAGTTTCTATTTCTGGAACTTATTATTTATGTTAGGTTTCCATAAATAGTAGGTTTCCTTTTTTAGGAAAGTTCCCCTTTTTGGAAGGTTTCCTTTTTGGGAAGGTTTCCCTTTTTGGAAAGCTGTTATTTTGGTAAACTTACTATTCTCAGCTAGTTCCCGAAATAGTACTAAAACGCGGTTTCTTTATTTGAAGTCATATTCCGGTTCCAGACCTAAACTAAATCAATCCGACCAATCGCATCTGAAAACTAAGGTGAGGAGCTAACCGCGTAGCTTTAGTCGTTCGACTAGACTTAGGAATTCCTCTGGTAGAATAGGTTTATCGCGTCTTGTTTGATAGTTCTGTTCAAGTGTTGAGTTAGTTTTTCTGTTGTTGTGAGTTTAAGCCAGTGAGTCGTAGTGCTTTGCCTAGGATGTTGCTTGAGATTGGGGTTGTGTTGTGGGGGCACGTGAATGTATGTTACGCCGGGGTGAGGCGCATGCCGAAACTCCCCTCAAGGCTAAGTCGGTTCCCACTGGGGTGGTAATCGGAAATCCTCTAAGGGTTAGGCTGGAACTCGTAGACCTCAGGGCATGATCTAGGGCATTTGAGATGTCATTCTGTGATATTTGTGGCGCAATAGGTGTCTTTTTTGGTGTTAAATTCTATTGTATCATTGTAATTGTTAACTCTTTTCGTCGGTGTTGCGCGTTTCACAATTCATCCCCTCGTTGAGTGTTTCCCCTATCACTCACCCTCTCGTCCCTCCCTCCTTCTTTTTGTCCTTTTTCAGGTGAGCAGGACGATTAGATGACCGGAGTTGGGATGGAATGGTGTTCGGTTTTTAGGAACCGAGTTTTATTTAGTTTTTCTCAAACTATGAACTTGGTTTATTTGGATTTTCTGATGGATTTGGTTTATACGAATTTCTGGTTTAATGTTGGTTTTGGAAATTAGACCGATTAGGATTTGAATAACTTGTTTTGGTATTAGCGATTAATAAAGTTGGATATTGGATTTCGTGTTGGTTTACTGTAATATTATGAATATCGGGTCGTGGACCCTAGTTGAAAAGGGACATATGTTATAAGTGGTACCAGAGCCCTAGGCTCTTTCCAAACCGATTCTGGCCCGAGAGGCAGTTGAGTTAAATCAGATTTTTAATCGGTTTTGGTCGAAATTTTAAATCGGTTTTGATATTCGGTTTTCAATCTCGACTTTCAGCAGATTCTAAATCGGTTTATGTCGGCTTCAAAAAACTTTTTTGGGTGGGGAATTTTCAAAGCAATTGGGAACACTAGGCCAGCCAGGGACAATCTATGATCGTTGTGGCTTCTTTCTTCTCTCTCTTATTCTGGTTTGAATATGCCTGACCCGCTGCTCTTTTCTTATAGATGGCACCTAGGAGGAGCAACGCCAACCAATGCCGCCTCATTGCCAGGGTTGAACCGCATGCTCAACCTGAAGATGTTGCTGTTGTAGATGCTAGTGCTGCCAATGTCGTCGCTACCGGAGAAGTGACACTCAATGACAACGTTAATGCTGAGAATGCTTCTGAGGGTTCCAAAGAGAGTGTGGGAGAAAGCATAGCTGCTCCAGCCAGATCGCACAGTATTGCAGTGTCGTTGGGCCAACAACTCACCATGCAACTCAAGAAGTCATGGCAGAAGCCGCCAGACTCGCCGCTGAGAATGTTGCTTTAGCAGAAGAGTTGGCAGCCTTCCGCGATGGGCAGGCCGCACAGCAAAGTCAGCGAACAGTTTCCCGAGCGCGTTCCCACAGATCAGCGAATCTTCCGCCACCACCGCCAGTCATGGCACCTATGTATCAGCTGCCCGTGCACTCGCCACTAGCGTACCAGCCACAACTGCCGCTAAACCGCTACCAGAATTGGCCATCTCACTAGGACATGATCAAGTAGATGAGGAACATGGGTACTAAAATGTTTGGGGGAAAAGTTGATTTGCTCGCTGGTGATAGTTGGAAAAGAAAGTTGGAACACAACTTCAACCACCTGAGATGCCCGGAAGAGTTCCGCAAGGATTTTGTTGTCTACACTACAGGAAATTGAGGTATTGATAGCACTTAATAATAGCGTTTTAAAATTTTATGCTATAAAATACGTTGACACCATTTTTACATAGCGTTTAATATTTGGTAATGCTATAAAAAGTTTGGTTGCGTAAAAAGTGTTCTTAAGTGGGAATATGGGTTTGTTTAAGATTGCAAGTGGCCATTAAATTAGTGTTATGTTAGGTTTAAGCGGGACAATATTCTGTTTGCCCGCGTGATTAATTTTTTCAGACCAAACACTTAGAAAAAAGCCAATATCGACAAAGCTTTAAGCTTTGGTTCTTTCACCCCTAAAAAAACGCACACACTCTCAAATCTCAAATCTCTTTGATTCTGAGGTTCTTCGAGAAAACTCTTTGGTAAGATCAGAGATTTTAGGGTGATTTCGTGTTTCTGGTTTTAGGGGTATTTATCGATTTAGGGTTCTTAAATTGCTAACCCTTCTCTCTTACTAATCCTTCAATTTCTTTTACGATTTTTGCAGGTAGCTTACTAATCCTCTTCTAGATTTAGGTTTCCCAGTTAGCGAAGGTAATGCTTAGTGTCTTTTTGGTTTATATTTGTTGTTTTCGATTTGACGATTTACAATGGTTTCCATGATTAATTGAGATTTTTGTTTCCTGTTTTTAAGTGAACTCCTTTGCAGATTCGTGAGAGCCTTCATCGCATAAGCTTTTTGTGAATTCGTGAGTTTACTATTCTTGTTTCATGAGTATTAGGGTTTTCTTCTTGTCATGTTCTTTATGTAAACTTTTTTTACAGATTCTACAAGTCTTTTGTTGCAGAAGAATCTAGCTTACTGGTAAGATTGTGATTCCTTTCTCTGATTGTTGTTTTGACATGTTTCTTAAGAATTTGCAAATGTTAGTTATTTGAGTGTTTGATCAACTTTTTTATGGTAACATATGTATGTAATTGGTCGTGGAGCTGTGTTGTGTTTGGTGTAATATGGAGAAGTCATGGGTTTGGTTACCTAGGTATGAAACTCTCTACCATATTTTTATACTTTACATTTCAAATTTGTTGATGGGTTATATTGATAGTTGGACTTCATGGTTTTCTGTACAGGAATAGCCTTGAGTATGCTAAAGGCGCAAAAACTTTTGTTAATGCATCAGTGAAGTCTCTGGGTTATCCTACTGTGATTCTCTGCCTATGCATTGATTGCCGCAATGTTAGTCATCAACCTGCGTATACAGTTTTAGATCATTTAGTGATTAAAGGGATGAATCATAAATACAAGAGGAGAACATCGTGGAGTATGCATGGAGACACAAAGGAAACTAAGAAGGATGATGGTCAAATTTATGGTTTGGATGCTTATGACCTGTTTAGGACTGTTTACGAAGATGATGAAGCTAGTCTACAATCATCGAAGCCTAATGGATCTCAGTTTGAAAATGGTGATAACACAGAAGAGGCTGAGTTTTGTATGAAGTTGAGTGAAGCTGAAACACCACTGTATTCGACGTGTCTGAATTACACTAAAATCTCGGCAATCATTGGTCTCTATCAGATAAAGGTGAAGAGTGGAATATCAGAAAACTACTTTGATCAGATTTTGAAGATGATCCATGAGATGCTACCTACTGACAATGTGCTTCCAAAGTCAACAGATGAGGTGAAGAGGTTCTTGAAGGTTTTTGGATTTGGTTATGATAGCATTCACGCATGCAAGAATGACTGCATTCTCTATAGGAAGCAGTATGATAAGCTTGAAACATGCCCAAGATGTAGTGCTTCAAGATGGGAAGTCGATAAACACAGTGGTAGTGTGAAGAATGGGATTCCTGTGAAGGTCCGTCCTTAGATATTTTCCAATCAAGGAAAGGTTCCAGAGATTGTTTAGATCAAGAAAGATTGTTGAGGAGTTGCGCTGACATTTCAACAATGCAACTGAAGATGGTACAATGCAACACCCGGTGGACTCC
>OVAN01009273.1:0-17136 GCA_900406275.1 Anastatica hierochuntica | reverse complement strand
ATCTTTCCAGAGTTTTACATTTTCGCGAGACCCTGATGGGCCGTCGTCGCAGACGGGTCNGGTTTGGACCCTTTCGGGCCGTTTCGCGGCTAAATGGCCTTTACGATTTACCGCAGAAAACCGTTTCTCGCGAGAGCAAGCGAAAACGGCTCCGTAGCCTTACGCGGTCAGTCGCATAGTTTATACTCTTCCGGTGTTTCAGTTAACCGTCGTCGTTTTACGCGATTGATACGAAATCCACGGAAAGCACGAATCCTTGGGATTCTTGTCATGACGGTTTGACGGAAACTCCAGTCGAGACGCCATGAGAGATGGTTGAATGACGACTCGAAGGAAGCGACGATCGGAAGGGACGTGGTTCAGTCTACGGGCTATGACTGAACGTTATGCACGCCTCAGCGCCAACTGACGCCAAGATATATGCTCTGTCCTGGCGCCAATTGGACCATGGACGTTGCTTGATCCACGGATCTCCGATCTCGGTTCTAATTGACGTCTAGATCGGCCTCTAGTTCAGTCTTCAATCGGTTCCAAGACTCGTTTGTAGGTTTGCCGTCAATCTGCGTTTAAACATTTCTTCGAAACGACGCGGTTCTCCGATGGGTATGGAGGTTTCGTGTCGTTCCGAAGTTCGTAATGCGAGGTCTTTCAAGAATTTATTAGTAAATCGTGGATGTTAACTTTAGCATTCGGGCTCTTTAGTTGTTCGCGGACGGATAGACTTTGTTGAATGATAGTTAAGTCTTAGACGATGACCAGTCAAAACAGAGGCAAGTCTAGAAGACGTTAAGTCTTGACGGCGGTGAGTCTAGACGTTGGTCGTGTTTCCGGGTAAGTCCGATTAGCGATGCGATCTTGGACGTTGATTTCGAGATGACCATTTTTTGACACCAACAAAGAACGAGTGCATGTGGAGAAGCTTCGTCGGGAGCAGCTTCGGGCGGGCTGTGAGGGTCGTTTGCAGAAAGTGAAACAGTTTCTCGAGGATCGTCGTTGAGCCGTTTATCTTTATGTTTTTTTTTTGTTTTATGAACTTAACGTCTTTTCCCTTTTGTTTTTATCTCCAAGGTCGATATATTTTTCGCGTCGTTATTGTATTGAACCCTTTCTTTGTTTAAATGGATGTCTGGCTTTGTTTCGTTGTATGGGTGTTCGCTTTTTCTTTTGCTTGATGTTTTGCACTCTTCTTGTAGCCTTGTGATGTGGGTACGCGGTTCATGAGATCTATGGACTTAGTCATTTTTTCTAGATGATCTTCTTCGGGGTGCGGAGTATGAACCTCACGTCCTTCTGAACTTAGCCATTGTTGCTAAGTGATTTCCTTTTGGGTATGCGAGGTCTGAGCCTCTTATCTTTCTTTTTTTTATGAAGCGATGAGTCGGGTCGCTTATATTTTAGAGAGGCATTGTCTCTCGATGTTTCGAAAATGTCTTATTCGAGATGGGCTCGGCTTGAGGGTGGTGTGGGTGATCAGTCCACTGCATTCGTGAGGAATGCGTTGTGCAGGGCGGGCCCAACTTTTTTTTTTTTTATGTTTTGATGAGGCCGATGTTTGTTTCGACATAGCCTCGCTGATGCCTGCCCCGGAGGTGGCTAGTGTTCTTGGCACTTAGAAGTTTTTTTGCGGTGAATTATAATTTTTATAGATAAACTGTTGCGCCTCGTGACAGGCTGCCTACGTACCCCGAAGGGATCAAGCCAGCCATAGTTCGATTTTACAAAGATAGATAGTGGTCGGGGTGATTGATTTTGGTTTGTCACTTAGTGGTAGATCGCTTCAAGTTCATTGAATTCCAGGATCGTGGCACCGCGTCGCCAATAATTTGAGTTAGGTCATAAACGTCGGGGTGGACCGTCTTCGAGAATAGGTAGGGACCTTCCCAGTTCGCGCCTAGTATGGAGATTGGTTTTTCGGCGGTGTTTTCGTAGACTTTGTGTAGAACGAGATCACCTTCTTCGAAGTGACGACTTTTAACTTTCTTGTTGTAATAGCGAGCAGCTTGGTGCTGATAGCTCTGTATGCGCAAGAGGGCTTGGTCTCGCTGTTCTTCGGCGAAGTCGAGCTGGTCGAGTATCATTTTTTCTTTTATGTCGGGGTGCTGGGTAAGTAGAACATCACTCCCATTCCGTAGGCTAAGGAGAAAGGGGTTTGCTCGGTGGCGCTTCTGGGGCTAGTGCAGTGCGACCACAGGACTCCATCAAGCTCATCGGCCCAGACTCCCTTTTTATCTTCGAGTCTTTTCTTAATTCTGTCAAGGATCCGTTTGTTCGTTGCTTCTGCCTGCCCGTTACCTTGCGGGTATCGTGGTGTGGATTTGCGAAGTCTGATTCGCCATCGCGCACAGAAACCTTCGAATCTATAAGATGTGAATTGCGAACCATTATTGGTGACTATCTTGTAGGGAAGCCCGTGGCGACAGATGATGAATTTCCAAACGAAGTTCTAGACGTCGATGGCTTTGATTTTGGCGTAGGCCTCTGCCTCTACCCACTTTGCAAAGTATTCTTTAACGATGAGCATGAATTTTGTTTGGTTAGAGGCTGGCAGTGGACCGACGATGTCCATTGCCCATCGCATGAAAGGGTATCGTGCGGTGGAGGCAGCTCAGCCGGGACGTGTATTGTGTCTTCGTGTCATTGGCACTTCTCGCATTTTTGAGCAAATTCTTCGCAATCCTTCACGAGGGTCGGCCAATAGAAGCCGTGATTCTTGACTTGTAAAGTTAGTGCTCTTCCTCCGGAGTGGTTGCCTCCTGCTCATTCGTGTGCCTTGCGCATTACTCGTACCGTTTCGTCTCCGGTGATGCAATGTAGCAACGTTCCTTTAGCGCTCCATCGGTAGAGGCTATCTTCAATTATGGTGTAGCGAGCCGCCCTTTTTCGTAGACAGCGGGCTTCCCACTTGTCATTTGGCAGCGTTCCGTTGGCGATATAATCTTTGATTTCAGCACGCCAATCCGGGATTTCGGGGTGAGCGTCGGGTTTAGTTGATTGTCTCTCTGTTTCGTCAGGGGGGGGCATCACTGTCTGTTTCCTCGATTTGGATGGCACATACGCCTTTTGGGAGGTCAATTCTTGGTTGCTCGATGCATTCGACCGGTATGGTTATTCTGACAGTTGGGTCCGATGTTGAGGCTAGTGCGGCTTGAGCATCAGCGGAGATGTTCTCGCTTCAGGGTATCTTGGTTAGGGTGAATGATTCGAACTATTGGGCAAGTTTTTTGACAACGCTAAGGTAAGCGTCCATGCGTTCGTTTCTGGCGTCGAAGTCTCCGTTGTATTGGTTTGCGACGAGCTGAGAATCGCAGAATGCTTCGAGGTCCTTTGCGCCTAATTCCTTGGGGAGGTGCATTCTGGCGATCAAAGCTTCATATTCGGCCTCTTTGTTTGATGCATGGAAGGCAAGGCGGAATGATTGTCCGAGAGCATCGTGCGTCGTTGATTCCAATTTGACGCCGACTCCGGAGTCGTGTTGGCTGGACGACCCGTCGGCGTATAGTGTCCATGTTCGGGTCTCTAGCTCGGCGGTGGTCAGCTTGGGTGTAGTTCAATCAGGAAATCTGCAAGTACTTGGGACTTAGCGCTTGTGCGAGTCCTGTATTCGATGTCATACTCGCTAAGTTCGACTGCCCATAATGCGATTCGACCGGACTGGGAAGGGCTATGCAGGATCGTGTGCAGGGGTTGATTCGTCAGGGCAATGATTGAGTGTGATTGGAAGTATGGTCGCAACTTTCTGGCCGAGGTGATTATTGCTAATGCAAGTTTCTCGAGTGTTGGGTATCGCGCTTCGGAGCCATAGAGAGCTTTGCTTACGTAGAAGATTGGTTTTTGCTCGCCTTGTTCATCTCGTACTAAGACACCGCTTACTGCAGCTGTTGATATGGCGATGTACAAATATAGTGTTTCTTGGTCGACTGGTTTGGCCAAGATTGGTGCAATCGAGAGATACTCCTTGAGTTGCCTAAAAGCTTCTTTGCATTTGTTGTCCCACTCGAATCGCTTGTTGCCTCGCATCAACTAGTAAAAGGGGAAACACTTGTCGGTAGATCGCGAGATGAAGCGGTTTAGTGCGGCGATGCGACCCGTCAGGCGTTGTACTTCTCTGGTGTTGCGAGGTGAGAGCAGTTCGGAGATTGCTGTGATCTGCTTAGGGTTAGCCTTGATCCCGCGCTGTGTGACCATGTAACCTAGGAATTCTCCCGATTTAACTGCAAAGGTGCACTTGGTGGGGTTCAGCTTCATGTTGTATTGGTTGAGTGTGGCGAAGCAAGTGCGCAGGTGATCGACGTGATCCTTGGCTACGAGTGATTTGACGAGCATATCGTCGATGTAAACTTCCATTGTGCGGCCTAGCTGGTCTGCGAACATGCGATTAACGAGGCGCTGGTAGGTGACACCATCATTTTTCTGCCTGAAGGGCATTACCTTGTAACAGTAGGTTCCGCGATCGGTGATGAAAAATCTCTTTTCGCGGTCGTCGAGGTGCATCATTATCTTCTTGTAACCCGAGAAGGCATGCATGAACGAAAGCATCTAGTTTCCGATTGTTGCTTCGACAATCCTGTCTATGTGCGAGAGCGGGAAGCTGTCTTTTGGGCAGGCCTTGTTTAGGTCGATGAAGTCGACGCACACTCTCCATTTGCCATTTTTTTTGACAACTACGGGGTGGCTAGCCAGTCAGGATACTTGACTTCGTCGATTGAGCCTGCTTGTGTGAGGCGATCGACCTCGTCGTTTACCACTTGGGCTCGTTCGGGGTCGAGCTTCTGTTGTTTTTTTGATGGTCTTGTAGGTTAGATCGACGTTGAGCTCGTGACAGGGATGCTCGGGTCGACTCCAGGCATGTCGTTGGTGGTTCACGCGAAAGTAGACGAGTTTTATTTAAGGATTTCGACAAGTTCATCGTGCATCGAAGCATCGAGGCTGGCGCCAATACCGACGCAACGAATGACGTCACTAGGATCGATGTTTACTTGGAGGACCTTGTTGAGCTTTGGTGCTTCCTCCCAGGAAGTTTCGGTGAACGTAGGCTGATCTGATTCTAGGAGTTGTTCGGGTGGATCGGCAGGTGTCGAGATGATGCACGAACAGTGGAGCTTGAGTTCGAATATGAAACACGTTCTCGCCATGCTTTGGTCGCCCCAGACAGTTTGTGTTCCGGTGGGACTTGGAAACTTGAGGCATTGGTGATAAGTAGATAGACTCGCTTCCATGGCGTGAATCCACGGTGTCCCCATTATAACATTGTAGTTCGTCGGAGTATCGATGATTACAAACTTAGTGAGTTTGGTCACGCCTCCTACGTGGACTGGGAGTTTTATCGTTCCTTCGGACATGGTGGTGTCGCTGTTGAATCCGCTGAGCGGATTTTTTTAGGGTTTGATCGTGTAGTCTTTTAGGTCCATTTTTCGCAGCGTGTCTTTGAAGATCAGGTCGACGGAGCTTCCCATGTCGATGATTACTTTGGTGACCTCGTAGTTTGCGATTAGGAGTTTGATGACTAGAGGGTCGTTGTGCGGGCGGTGGACCGTTTGTGCGTCGTGGTCGGTGAATGTGATTTTCTTGTCGATGACACCGGATGGGTCGTTGATCCTGGTCTATTTGATTGCGGACACTTTCTTCCGCTGATGTTTCTTGATTGACTGTACCGAATCGTTGCAATCGAGGAGACCTCCCATTATCATATTGATGTGTTTTCGGGGTGCGGGAGGCGCCTCGACTGGGTACTCCTCGATCCTATCTCGTTTGGGGGCGTCGTTAGTGACCTGTCAAACTTGGTTTTGAGTTGTGTTGGTGGGGTTTTGGTGTTTCGGGGGTTGCCCCTGTTCGTTCTGCTCGGTGCGGAGCCACGTGTTCTTCTTTTTGGTTTCTTTGCGGGGTGGTATGAAGATCTCTTCTTCGTTATACTTCTTCAGCAACAACTCCTTCAAATGTCGACATTCTTTGGTGGAATGACCATGTTTTTTGTGGAATGTGCAGTACGTGCTGAGGTCGACGTCTGTCGCTCGAGATTGCTTTTGCCAGCTTGACTGCTTGTTTTGACTGTTTCCGACGTGATTGACCGTTGTTTTCATGCTTTTGAGTTCCTTGGCATATTCTGCATCGTAGTACTGACGTGGTTCGTCGTATTCGTCGCTTCGATCGTCTCGAGGGGGTTTCGCTTTTGAGTTCCTTTGAACGAGCGTGGGAGTGTTTCCTGGCAAGGGCCAGTTTTTCTTCTTCCTCCTCGATGAAGAGCGTAGCCCTGTGGAGTTCGTCTTCAAGTGTTTGAGGTTTGTTTATCTTTAAGTCGTCGCGGAAGGCAGATTCATAACACAAGGCGTTACGAAGAGCTGGTAAAGCTACTTCGTCGGATACCGTGATTCAGGATGCGACGTCTTTGAATCGTGCGATGAAGTCTCGCAGGCTCTCTTTAGGGCCTTGCGACATGGCCCAGAGGTAGGCGGTGGAATGGCTTTGTTGGATAAACATTGAGTAATGCTTGAGGAAGGCGGTGGAGAGTTGATGAAAGGTATCGATAGAGTTGGCTCTGAATCGGGAGAACCATCTTAATGCTCCTCCGTCGAGGTTTTCTGCGAAAAGCTGGCAATAGCCCGCGTCACGCTCTGCTGGGTCGAAGTGAGCCCGACCCATTGCAATGCTGAAGCTGGTGAGGTGCTGACTGGGGTCGGTGGTTCCTTCGTACTTCGGGATCCTGACCTTTCCTAGATGTGGGATACAGAAGCGGGTGATTCGGTCGGTAAAATGGGACGTTCTGAGCCTCTCGGAGGACCCTATCGATCTCAGGTGCGGAGTTTACGGCCTGGTGGAATCGAGAATTAATATCGCGCAGGTGTTGGCGCATGAGTTCAAGTTCTTCGTCTTTCTCAGCGCAGACCCCTATGTAGGTTTCGGGGCCAGCCCTGTGATGCCTTTCGAGAATTGTGTAGCGATGTTCAGCTGGAGTTGGCGATGTCTCGATTCAGTTCGTCGTAGGAGGGGCCGAGTGCGTGATTGGTTGCGCTGGTTTCTCCGCGAAGAGGTTTCGTTGCAGATTTGAGGTTTCTCCCCGGGTGTGTGTCTTGGGGTTGTAGGACGGGGCTCGCTAGTGGTTTGATAGAAGCTTAGTGACGAGGTAAGTGCTTCGAAACGCGCGTTGGTTTTCTGGTGAGCGAAACGACCCTGTGAATCAGGTCGGAGAGGAGGGCTACGACGTCGGCGGACGTGGGGGGGGGGTGTTGTTCCTAAGATAGGCCGCATGGGAAGTCTACTGCTCCCCACTTCCGTGATTCGCGACTCTGGGGTTTGCTGCTGTTGCTGAAACGAAGAGACTTGAGTTGGTGCGGGAGGGAGCGGAGTGACTGGAAGCGATGCTTCGGCGTTCTCTTGTGACACCCCGACTGCTTTCTTGTGACTCGACAAAGCTGATTCGGAAGTGATAGCTTTTGTGGCGTTCGAAGCGTCGACCCGTGAGGTCGAGGGTCGTGCTAGCGACGTTGAATCTGGTCTCATAAGTACTTTTGGAGCGCTTGAAGGGATGGTGTTTTTCTTTTCAGACATCGTCGAAGTGCTTTCTGCGTATAGAGAGTTCTCCTGAGAGATCCCCACAGACGGCGCCATATGTTCGAGGTATAGATGCGACGTTACTTAGCTAGAAGGAAAAAACGGTTCATGGGTTGGAGACTTTCGTAAAGTAAAACGTTATGTTCGACGATGTGTAATATTAAGAATCAGAGTATTCGGATTGTTTACAAAATGTTTTTTCTCTCTCTAGAATTATTTCTCTCTCTAGAGTTATTTTTCTCCGGGATCCTCCCCTTTTTCGTTGAATTAGTTCTCCTATTTATAGGACAAAGAGTCTTCACCGATGTTGCTTTTAAGTCACGAGATGGGCCTCGACGTTGCCCGGATCAGCAGGATTCGCGCTTCGGCTCGGTCTGCTCATCCGTATTGTCGACTGTCAGACAACCCATCCATTTTACGAGGCTTTTCGGCGGGTCTTCGGGCTTTTATTGACGCGTGTCAGATGATGATCTCATTTGTCCGTGCCTTTGGTCCGCGTGCTTTCACAAAGGCCTGCGACGCTCTCATACCGCATTAAATGCAGAATTGTACGATGACGTTGCCTTTGGCCCGATGGGCTTTGCTTGATGCGGGCCATCGTCATTGTCGAGGCGTTGGGCCTTATTAATTTTATCTGGGTCATGAGCCCAAAGCCTTTCAGAGTAGGCCTGAAATGTTAGGAGGGGTGTCAAACTCACCTCCAACAGAGTGGCGGAAGTTGAAAGAAGGGACTTGGCGAGCACCACGACGACCGAACATTTTGTCAGGACTGTGTTGATCGGTGATTTTGGTGTTGGGAAATCGAATATCTTGTCGAGATTCACTCGACACGAGTTTTAATTGGGATCCAAATCCACTACCGCAAGCGGATGTGCCACATTCTCGCTATCAGAGTTTTAATCAAACCTTCGAACGCAACATTATTCCTCTCTCTCATATCACGCTTTGGTAAAGATATGGTAGTGGAGAAACACTCTCCCAAAGATTTTCAGATTCAAAGGAAATTCTCCCTCTCTCTCTCTCGTGTCTCTCTCTCACCTCTTAGATTTGCTTATCTTTTTCTCTCTCTCACTGATTATCTCTATCTCTCTCCTCAAGATTTATCTCTGTTTCTCTCCAAATAGGCATCTCTCTCTCACTCACACATTGTCTCTAAATGTGCTCTCTCTATCTCTCTCTTCTTCCCTATTGTCAGGGCCGAAATCCCCCCAGGCCCAATAAGATAAGTAAAAACCGAAAGCAAAACAAAGTAGAAGGGGTCGATTGCAAATCCAGCCCATTACGAACCCTGGGAGCCAGGTGCCACCGAGTCAAGTGGAGGCGTAAGTTGCGAGATCATGGGAGAGGATATCGCTAGGGAGGTTCCGCAGATCTAGGGAGATTAAGCTATAAAAGGGAGCCTTCGGGAACATGAGAAAGGGTTGGATTCGGAGACAAAAAATGAGAGAGAGAGAACAGTATTGTAGCTTTCGATTATTCATTCTTTTACTCATCTTTTCTGTAAACACTTTTTGATACGAAACATTAATAAGAATCAACTCATCGCTTTTCTTATATGTTATCTTAGTTCTAACGGGTTTTGATCCCACTTTGTCCCCTTTCTAAACTTCTTCAAGATCTTCTTAAAGTGATTGTGAGATCTAACCCTCACAATTTGGCGCCGTCTGTGGGGATGCTATAATCGAAGCCCTGACTCCGATAGCTAAGAAAATGGATCCAGCTAACGGCGGTTTGAATCAACCCGAATCCTCGCCATTAGCCCCGAGAAATAGCTCGCCGACCCATGGAGGCTCTGGATTCCTAGAACCTCACCGTTCCACTCCTACAAACGAGCCTTCCGCAACCATAGGAGGTCGATCAAAACCTGTTGGTTCTCGATTGGCTCCCCGAAGGCCACCTGACGACCCTGCTCCGAGATCTCAAAAGCTTGGAGAATATGATCCTAATCTCGTCGGATCACAGCTGTCGGCTTCGGCCGCGAGTAAGGTTTACGATCAGCTTTCTGAAATCAGACAGATGATGCTGCAGCTGGTGAGTCGAACCCAGGAAAACGAACGGTTGGTTCACCAGCTCGCATCCCGACAAAAACAAATCAAGCAGGGGACGAGATCGCTGGTACACTCGTCCCAGCCTTCGAATAGAAGAGGTTTGGGGGTGATCTTCCGTGATCTCGCCGATGATCCGTCTTTCCCCCGAGGCTGTCTCGAGTTCTCTCCCGGTCGCATGGTACCTGAAAGGGAGGAGCCTCCTCTTTCGACGCCTCTCACAGAAACTACTCCGGTACCTGACCCATTAGCCACCGTGGCAATGGCAATGGGAAGAAGCTTAGCTAGCACGAGCTCGGAGCCCAGTCATCTCCCTCAATAGGTACCAGAACAGAGACACGATCTACCTCCTCCTCCACCGATACGCGGGCTAACTGATCGCGATTCGATCCCAGCTAGTGGAAGGACCTTGTCCTACGCAGCCTTCGAATATAGCCGACCCGCTATCTCGGAGGCTCAACAGAGGACAGAGCCTGCAAGTGCAATCCACCCAGGTTCCTTGGTCGATCGCGCCAGGCAAAATAGTCCCAGGGGTCGAGAGAGACCTGGATCTCCAGGAACCTGGGGCCCAAATCCTGAGTGGGTCCAGCGACAGCCCCCCGAGCGGGCCTCTGTTGACATTTCGGACACCCTTCGTCTAGATAGCCCGGACGCTATCCGAAGGTACATGGAAAAAACGCATGCGGTCCTCCAAAAACTAAATGCACAAGTCCATAAGGCCACAAGCTCAACACCTAAAATCGAGAGCATAATAGAGGAAACTCAAGGGACCCCATTTACGAATAGGATAGCTAACTCTTACATAAGAGATACAAGGAAAATCTGAATCCCCGAGTTCGACGGAACCTCAGACCCTAAGGCTCACCTGAGAGCTTTCAGGTTAGCCATCGTTAAGGCTCACTTCACACGTGAAGAGTGCGAGGCTGGCTATTGCCGAACTTTCGCCGAAAACCTACCAGGCACGGCCCTCGAATGGTTCTCAGGTCTTGAGCCAAATTTGATCGATAGTTTCGATCAGCTAATCAGTGCTTTCGTCAAACAGTACTCGACTCACATTCGAAAGCAGGCTTCTGAGGCAGACCTGTGGAAGATCCGACAAGGAGTTGGAGAAACGCTCCGCATCTACATAGAAAAGTTTAGGGCGGTCAGAACTAAGCTCTCGAATCCTAACGACCAGATCGCTATCGAAGCACTCCGAAGAGGGCTTTTGTATCGTTCGGAGTTCTGATCGGAGCTTACTATCAACCCTCTACCCACAATAGACGATGCTCTCCACAGAGCATCCCGGTTTATTACTCTCGAAGAAGAGACTGCTGCGATGGATAAAATCCATAAGAAGCAGCAAACCTATTCAAAAATTGAGTCCCAGGAAGCGAGAGGACAGCCTAAGAAAGGTAACTTTCGTAGAAATCAGACTCAAAGGGAACACTCCTATGCAATTGACGAACCTCAAGAAGACAAACTCGTCGCAACAACGGGCAGAGCCCCTTGGACTAAGTCATTCGACGAAAACAAATTTTGTACCTACCACGAGAGGAAAGGACACTCGACAGAAGAATGCTGGGACCTCCAGAGACAGCTGGCAGCCAAGTTTGCTGCCGGCGAAATAAAAGATGTGGACCTTAGGAAGCCAATGCCTTTCCAAAAGAGAACACCGCGCGAAACCTCCCCGAAACGGAGTAGGTCTCCCGAAAAGGAAACTGATTCGCCGCCTCCGGCTCCGAAGAAAAGGATCGACATGATCCTCAGAAAATTTCCAGAAGGAAGGAGCCTTCGGCCGGAGGCTCCGAAACCTCTTCCAGAAGGCACAGTGGCTGCTTTATTCGAGAAAGCATCACACCAGCAGCTCTCTAACTCCAGAGTTGACTACATTCTAGGGGGGTCGGACATCTGCCGAGAGTCCGTGAACTCAATCAAAGGCCACCTACGGAAGGCTGAGTCTAGTTCCCAGCCGAGACCATCTGGACAGGAGTCGAATACCAAAATCTCCTTCTGGGAAAGCGAAACCTTAGAACTCGACCAACCACACGAAGATGCTTTAGTCATATCGCTTAACGTGGTCGGGTACGAAGTACCCAAACTAATGGTTGACACCGGAAGCTCGGTAAACCTCATATTTTATAACGCTTTGAAAGGCATGGAGATCGACGATTACGAAATCTCATGCCAGAAGGTTAACCTTGTAGGCTTCTCCGGGGAAACCACCACCTCCTTGGGAACCATCAAACTCCCAGTTATAGCTAGAGGAGTTATGAAAATGGTTAACTTCGTGGTAATCGCCAAACCGGCCCCATTCCATGCGATACTCGGGAGACCGTGGATTCATAAGATGCGAGCCGTAGCCTCGACATATCACCAATGCGTGAAATTCCCAACCCCAACAGGGGTAGCCACCGTACAAGGTAGCCAGAAAATATCAAGGATCTGCTACCTGGGAGGGTTCCAAATCATAAAGGACTCCCCTCAATCGCAATTACAGATCCGAGAGCAGCAGGAGATGCAACAAAACATCCGAGGTCCCCCGCGAAACCTCACCGAAAAATTTTGCATCGATCCCGCTTGCTCCGAGAAATGCGTCCGCTTGGGTCAGAGTTACCTGCCCATGTCAAAGACAAACTCATACGTTTCCTCGCGGAAAACGTCCGAACCTTCGCCTGGACTACCAACGACATGAAGGGAATTGACCCACAAGTAATGACACATTAACTAAACGTAGACCCAACGTTCAAACCCGTAAAGCAAAAAAGGCGTAAGCTCGGCCTCGAAAAGGCTCAAGCAGTCAACGATGACGTCGACCGACTAATGAAAGCTGACGCTATCAGAGAAGTCCACTATCCTGATTGGCTAGCCAACCCAGTAGTTGTCAAAAAGAAAAACGGGAAGTGGAGGACCTGTGTAGATTTCACGGACCTAAACAAAGCATGTCCAAAGGACAGCTTCCCACTACCCCATATCGACCGACTAGTCGAGGCCACCGCGGCCATCAACTGTTATCCTTCATGGACGCTTTCTCGAGATACAACCAAATAATGATGGACCCGGATGATCAAGAAAAGACCGCCTTTATAACAGAACGCGGTATTTACTGTTATAAAGTTATGCCGTTTGGTCTAAAAGATGCCGGAGCCACTTACCAAAGACTCGTGAACAAGATGTTTGCTGGACAGCTCGAAAAAACGATGGAAGTCTACATAGACGACATGCTCGTTAAATCCGCCGACGGGGACGATCATGTCAACCATCTCAAGGAATGTTTCGATATCCTCAACAAGTACGACATGAAACTTAACCCTGCCAAATGCACCTTCGGGGTACCTTCCGGAGAATTCCTCAGGTACCTCGTCACAAAACGAGGAATCGAAGCTAACCCGAACCAGATAGCTACTTTCCTAGAAATGTCGTCACCAAGAACGACCAGGGAAGTGCAAAGGCTGACGAGACGGATCACAGCATTGAACCGATTCATCTCGCGATCCACCTATAAATGTCTTCCATTCTATAAACTCCTACGGAACAACAAAAAGTTCTTATGGGAGGAAGAATGCGAAGAAGCCTTCAGAAAACTTAAAGCTTATCTCTCCTAGCCTCCGATCCTCTCCAAGCCCGTTGAGGGAGAACCCTTGTACCTGTATATCGCTGTCTCACCAGTAACGGTGAGCGGAGTGCTAGTAAGGGAGCAACAGAATGAGCAGAAACCTGTTTATTATACCAGCAAGAGTCTCATAGACGCCGAAACACGATATTCGGCTATGGAGAAATTGGCCCTGGCAGTCGTCATAGCAGCCAGGAATCTCCGCCCGTATTTTCAATCCCACTCGATAGTCGTAATGACGTCTCAGCCTTTGCGCTCGATATTGCACAACCCTAGCCAGTCAGGACGCCTAACTAAGTGGGCCATAGAGCTCAGCGAATACGACATCGAATATCGGCCGAGAACGGCGGCTAAAGCCCAAGTTCTAGCCGACTTTGTCATTGAGCTAGCCACTGAATACGTAGATACAGGCTCTGAGGTCTCGAAGTGGACACTTCACATTGACGAAGCCTCCTCAAAGCAAGGATCCGGGATCGGCCTGAGGCTGGCCTCCTCAACAGGAGAGGTTATAGAACAGTCCTACAGATTAGGCTTCAACGCATCCAATAATGAGGTTGAATACGAAGCACTAATTGCTAGTTTAAAACTCGTAGTAGGACTTGGGATTCGAGAACTGAACGCTTATAGCGATTCTCAGCTAGTAGCTAGTCAATTTCACGGAGAATACGAAACGAGGGACGAGCGAATGGGAGCATACCTTGAGGTTATACAAAACCTCGCCAAACAATTCGAAAAATTTGAACTTACGAGGATCCCACGTGGAGAAAATTCCTCCGCCGACACTTTAGCCACACTAGCGTCAACCTCCGACCCTCTCGTCAAAAGAATAATACCCGTGGAAGGTATAGACAAGCCCATCATTGAAATAGCGATAAAAGACGCGATTAAGCCTAATCCAAAAGAACATGAAGAAGAAGCTCAACCCCTAAGGGTAGCTACCGCAGCTATCCAACACAATTCACTCACTCAGGTTTTCACCACATTTTGGTTCCCAAGAACGAAAACCTGTAACATCAAAAGGCGAGCTTCCGGGGGCACAGACCAACTCCGCAGACCAAACACTTGTGCTGCAACCATCTCCGAAAACGAGACTCCCCCTGGGGGCACACCTCAAGGATCTGAGATGAATAACGATCCAGAAGGTAGTCATGAGAACGAAGCCTCCGAGGAGCCTAACTCTCAGACTACCTCTGGGGGACGATCCCGACTCAAGAGGAGCTAGGGAACAATCCAGAGCCCGAACCTATGCAAACTGCTGCTCCGACCCTTCACGATAACGTACTCGGAAGAATAGATTGGCGAATCCCAATTATGCAATACATTCGGGAGGGTATAGCCCCCCCCCCCAATAGGTGGGAAGCTCGAAAACTCAAAGCATTAAGTGCAAGGTATTGCATAATCGAATCCGACCTTGATATTATTGCATTTCGTTCATTTTAGGAGTATGTTTTAGGAGTATTTTCATTATTTAGATGTCACATTTAGATGTTTTAAGGTTCGTTTCGAAAGCATTTAGGAGTCTTGCGTCTAGAGTCCCTTAGGATGTGATTTCGTACTTGCATCCTCTCTTCTCTGCTCTTTTTCAGGTATTTGGTTCTTAGAGATTTGATCAAGACTTTTGTGAATCTTTGGAGATTTCATTTAAAAGTTTGCATTTTTCTTGCTTATCTCTTCTATTCTGTTTATGATCATGGTTTTTTTTCATGTATTTGCATGTTTTGAATCAATGATTAGTGAGTAGATCTTATTTGTGATTTATGGGTTGAGTAGATTAGATTAGATCTAGGTGTTTCTTGAGTTGCTAAGGGTTTAATACTTGCAGATTCATATGATTAAGGAGTGTTTATTGCTAGATTTGAAGTGATCAATCAAAATCTACATCGTAGGAATTTTNGGAATTTCATACCCGGAAGGTGTTTGTTGAAATTCCCAAGAGAACCTTATGATTGCTATTCAATCTTAGCCTATGGGAGTAGTTGTCTAAGTTGTTTAGTGGATGTTTAGGCTTGTATTTAATGACTAATGAGTTTTGAATTGCCATCGGAAGATTGGTTCAATTTTAGATCATTAAATGGATTAATTCCATGGAAATGGATTGATTTAATTATTACCTTTTCCTTGAATGGTTGTTTATTGCTAAACCCTTGCCTCTTGATTGCATCTAGACTATCTAATCACAATTCTTAACCATGAATTGCATCTTTAATCCTTGATTTCCAATTTATTTCATCTCTTGCTTCCTTTCTATTTCATTTGCTTTTTTTGTTTGAAACCTTTTGAATCATAACCATCTAAATGTATCGATCTAGCTTAATTGTAGCTATCTTAGGATTAAATGTGTAGTTAGCTTGCTCTCCGTGGATTCGATACCCATATACTACAATTTCGAGTCTTATTCTTGGGACTTCGGAGTATTGTTTGGGTTTTGAAACTTGAACTTTATTCGTATCAAGTTTTTGGCGCCGTTGCCGGGGAGCAACATTCATTACCATTTAGTTATAGATAGTTGGTTAAGACTAGATCAATTGTTTTACTTTTGAAGTTTACTAAAGCTTGCTTTTTGTGTTTGCCATTGTCTATTAAGTGCATGAACCTAAGGATCCGTGGTCCAACCAACCTAGCTCCATACGTCGAAGACATTCAACGATTGGCAAGGAAAAACACCAAAGCAAGACGAGAAAGCCGAAGACTTGATTATCTTGAGCGTTTGGAGATGGAAAATCCTCGGAATGTTGATGAGATCAATGAAGGTCAAGGTATTGGAGATCATCATCGTGAATACAATAGACCCCTACCCAATGCACCACGGATTGGTGCCTATGATGAGCCCCATGTGAGAAGGATAAGGACCGGTATTCACCCACCCGCGGTGGTACCAAACAACTTCGAAATCAAGCATAGCCTCATAAGTATGATCCAAAATAGCAAGTTCTACGGGAAACCAATGGAGAACCCTCTCGATCATCTAGATGAGTTTGAAAGACTTGTTCGAACTATCAAGATCAATGCTGTGAGCCAAGAGGCTATAAAGATTATCCTTTTTCCTTTCTCTCTTGGTGATGTAGCCGCACAATGGGAAAAGAGCATCTCTTCGGATCAAGTGTCTATTTGGGCTCAAGTTGAAAGGAAACTCATGAACAAGTTCTTTCCCAAGCAGNACAAGCTTCAAACAAAGGTATGATGAATCATTCTATGAAGCTTGGGAGCGTTTGAAGTCCTATATTCGTTCTTGTCCTCATCATGGTGTAGCTAAGGATGTTTTGCTTGGTATTTTTCATCGAGGTTGTTTGGATCGGTATAGGAATTCTCTTGACACGGCAAGCAAAGGAAGCTTTGCAAACTTGAGTGTTGAGGAAGGAGAAGAGCTCATTGAGAACTTGGCTCAAAGTGACCAAAGTTATGGTCGCGAAAGAGATGGGAGCTATCGAGAGAAATCGCGGTTCAAGAAGCTCAATGATAAAATCGACATGCTTACAAGGATGAATCAAAGGACCGTTAATGTTGTGGATCACGTAGAGAGTAGTAAAGGGTATAGCAATGAGGAGGATCAAGAAGAGCAAGAGGATTTATGTTATATTCAAGGAGGATACTATCCTCGGTCTTACAACCCGACTTTCAAACCATGGAACAATAACCTCTCTTACCGGAACCCAAACGTGGACAATCCTCAACACCAAAACTATCCACCACCAAAGGACCAATACCAAGGCCAAAGACAAGTAAATTTCCCTCCCAAAGGTCCGTTCAAACTTCTAGCTATTCCACCAAACCCATCTCCTCCTCAACCTCAAGAGGATGAGACTAAGATGCTTCTAAAGCAAATTTTGTAAGGACAAGGGCGAGTGAGTGCGAAGATTGATGATGAGTTGAGAGTGATTTGGACGCTAAATTTGAACATCTCTGGGCACATGTCAAGACATTGGACAACCAACTAGCCCAAGTAGCCTCTTCTTC
>OVAN01009272.1:0-17136 GCA_900406275.1 Anastatica hierochuntica | reverse complement strand
ACACGTGTCATTCTGAGAATTGTCAATTGACTTCTGCTTTATTAATATAAAAGATTTTTAAGATGAATTAAAATAAATTAGAAATGTTTGAACTAATCAAATTATACCATTAATCCTATCAAATTATACTATTAATCCTAAAACTTAAGAATTTTTTATATTCCAGACTGTGTACCTATTACGTAAACCAATCAAATTTCTCAAACAAAAAATAAAATAAGCCCAAACGTTGTCTTTAGAGAAATCAGTTTTGAGTTTTTGTAAAAACTAAAATTTTTTAATGGTACTATCCAGGATCAAACTGGAGATCTTTTGCGTGTAAGGCAAACGTGATAACCACTGCACCATATCACCTGGTTGTGCAGAATATCAAAAATTTATATATTTAACTAATAGTGTCTAAAAACAATTAGAATTAGTTTTACACGACAATGGCTATGCTACAGAGATTGCACAAAACCTGAGTCCTTCCATTGAAAACATAAGTATCTATTCCGGATTTAAACGTAAGTTTTTTCTAGCTGGACTTGCATTTCCTCCCATCATTCATCAGACTTTTACGGGTTTAAGGTGTATCCGAAGTTGGGAATTTTATGACCACTAGGTTTTTAATCAACGTTACACGTAGATGTGCTTTATATATTTTTTACAAATATTTTATTACATATGTAATATATGTTAAAATAATTAAATTATCTTTTAATGTTAATATATATAAATATATACATGTGTGTAAAGACATATTATTATAAAACAAATATATCATATACGATATAAAGTACATATTGAGAAACTATAGCATAGTTCTTCAAAAAAATTTCAAATACAACATTATCATTTGAGTTCTTTGTAAAATTTGTCTCTTTTTTCTTATCACTTATTGATGATTGGATATTTTATGTTGAAAGTCCCATTTTTATGATTTTTTCAATATGTTCAAATTCATCATTATTCTTTTTTTCTCCTGACTTTCTTTAATAAAGTACCTTTTAGAGATATCATGTTAATGAGAAAAATCTTTTGACTATCCAAATTCATGAATTGTACGTAAATCTTACTTTCTTAATCTTTCAACCATTGCATCTCTTACTGTTGAATAGTGTAGGACTTTTTACCATTGCCTATAACTCTTCTTTTATTTTATATAAGCTAATTGTAATCATATTGTCATTACGTCTTTCTTAATCGTTTATATTCTTCTAACTTCGTTTTTGTAACTTTCATGTTTTTCTCACACTATTTTCAAAACAATTTAATGATTTTTCTTCTTATCATTCTTTTAAAGTTATTGCTTTTAATTTAATGTTTTCGTTAGCATTCACATATTTTTCTTCTAAAACTGTATCTAAATATATATTCATTATTTTCTGTCCTCAATTACAATTTATGATTCTTGATTGTACGATCCATATACAAAATTATGATCTAACAAATTAATTAGATATCAAACTCAAGAAAACATTATAATTTTTACCATATACAGAGGAAAGTGAGTAATAGTATTTACATTTTTACTATAAAATAATAATTCAAATATTAAACTCTTTTAAATAAAGAATAATGTAAAAAACTAAGAAATCTTATATTACTTTAATCTCTAAAATCTAAGTTGATCGCAAAAACTATAAAAGATTCTTAATTTAACTCAAAAAACATCTCTAAAAATCGAATGTGGAATAACCTCTTACTACATAAAATATTATTCAATAAAATCTAGTTTATTTTGGAGTAAATCGAAAACTAACACATAATTTCTTCTTTCTTAAACTATGTTTTTGCACAATTTTCATTTTTTATTTCTTAAGTTATATTTACTAACTTAGCACTAAGAAAAAATTTTGAATTTAGTTTCGTAATTCCATTTTTACTAATATAAGAATAAGGCATAATTTACTTATTTCATGAACTATTAATTTTAGTTGTTTTTTTCCTTTTTGCTCATGTTTTTTTGTATTTTTCTTAATCTTGTACGAATATTTTTCCCAATATATTTTTCCCTAAGAGACACATAGTTTCATTCAACTACATATTTTTACTATATTGGTAATTGTTATACTAATGGTAGTCTTTTTCTAAGTCGTTCGTTCTCTTAACGTTTTTTAATCTTATCCAGTTTTGATTTAAAATATAAAATGTTTTATACTAACATGGGCAAGTATTACTCTATTTTAAAATAAAACTTTGAGTAATTTTCTTTATCTTGCCATTTATCACAAGTGAACAAAAATTTATTGGGTAAAATATAAATCAAAAATGTATTACAAAAAAAATTGTTGGTATAAACGTCCACAGAGAATTTTAAATAATGAAACTGAGTAAGCATTCTATTATAAAATATATTATTTATAAATAAAATGTATTTATTTTACAAATGCAAATTAATTTTTTTAAGTATTTCACCATTTTAAGAACATTCCTTATTTAATTTAATATTTGGTTACAATAGTTTTTGTTTAAACATGGAAATTGCATGTAATTATTTCTATTTAATATTAATTTTAAGTGAATTTTCATTTATAATATATTTTAAAAAAAATTTTTAATAATGATATAGATTTCAAGTAGATTTTCATTTTTCTAATAATAACACATACCAATTAAATCTGGTTATTTAAATCCTATTTGGACACTCTTAGCATCAAGTAGCACCAACTTTTATATAGTATAGATTAGAGATGTTATAATAGGTAAAAACGTCTGGACCCGAAATACGCCTAGCCATATAAATCATATTGGGAAAAGTCTTGGTAGAGTAAAGTTCTGATAGAGTGAACCCAAAAATTACCCTATAAGGTTTGAAGTGTACTTGTGGGTACCCTGGTTTTAGTAAACCAAAAAGTGGTTGATTTGTAACTTTTCATGTTTGACGAAGTTATAATTCTCTATAGATAGATATTATATTATACTTATTAGGTGTGCGTACAATTTTTTTTATTGTAGCACACTCTGTAAACAGCTAAAATAAATCATGAAATTATGAAGTTTTAAACATCTCGGATACAAAATTTCAAAAATGAAAATACAAACGAAAACAAATGTCCACAACCATCAAACTAAAATAAAACCAATGTGCTCATCATCACTATTCTCTTTAATACTCCATCTACTAAGCTACAAAATCACATTTCCATAACAAAATTATAACTTATTGAATCTATAAGACTATAACACATAAATATTTAGAAAATCAACCTCATTATCATACTTCCAAGCTACTTGATGTCATTGTGGCTTCTTAATTTTCATCATCAAAGAGACCTTTAATGTCATCTAATATTTAAAGATATATTAGTAAAAATTAACTTAACTACATAACAACATAACACATGAATTATTTGATTTTTACCTTCATATTCAACATAACCACGAAGCCAATTACGAGTACAAAGTAATGCTTGATCATTCTTTGGAAGGAGGCGATTTCTTTAAGGATATAACACTCGACCTCCAATACTAAATGCTGACTTTGATGCCACTGTCGTGACTGGAATGCTGAGTATATCCTTTGCTAGAGAATCTAAATCTCCGTAACGTTGTTCTGCATTCTTTCAATAGTCTAAAACATCAATATCTTTAAACGACCTCAAATCTAGTATGGGTTCATCCAAATAAATATCTAAATTTGTATTTGTATTGTTTAAGCTAGGTTGAATTCCCTTCTCAAGTTCAAAGAGATCTTGTGATATAGACACATACAAAAAATATAAGAATTATGATATGGACTTATAAGGTAATAATGAAATGAAATACTTAGATAATAAAGACCATCTTCTCAAGGTGATTCGGTGAGAAAGTTACGTGGGTTTTGTGTTGTTGAAAAGTTGGAAGAAGAAGTCCAAGACTTGGTAAAACAATTTCAAATTTTCTTTCACATCTTGAACTTTTTCCTCAAAAGTACTAGGATCCACTTGGTCATACGTTGATTGAAGTATTATTTGTGTTTTCAAGCTTGGATCTAAAACAGCTCCCATAGCTAAAACGACACTATACTCATCCCAATATTTTGCAAACTTCAATTACATACGCTCAACCATTTCTTCCACTCTAGAATCACCACACTTAGCATATTTCCTCAATAGACACTCAATCTTCCACATTTGCAAAATATATAATTAGATGTATGATATTTTACGCTTAAGAAGTAATTGGTTATGGTGCTAAAAAGCTTAAAAAAATCACAAACCCTCTCTCCACGATCCCACTCCTCCTCTATGGGCAATGATTTGTAACTTATATCATATTCTTTGAAACTAGCAAATGCTCTACGTAATTCAGAGCTCTAGCAAGCATGTCATAAGTTGAATTCATCGTGTCGGTAGATCTAAAATTAACCCAGTTATGGTCTTAATCTCTACACTCTCAACACAAGTTGCAAAAGACTCTTTCCTTGCCCCCATTGCCTTAACAAACTTAACATTGTCTCAAATAATTTCCAAAAGCTTATCAGCCAGTTCCAATACTTCTTTCACAATAAGATTCAAGATATGCGTGTAACATCTAATATGAAAGAACTTCCCATCACACAACAACTCATGTCCACTAATCATCTAAAGAAGATATTTGAGGATCCTTTTCATGTTATCGTTGCTTTTAGTATTATCCATATTCATGCAAAATATTTTTTCTCTAAACCCCACTCCTTCAAACAACCAATAATTTTATTTGTGAGTTCTTCCAGTATGTGAATGCTTCATTTCACAAAAACTAGAATTTTATTGTTTAAACTCTAATTATCGTCAACATAGTGAGCAGTTCAGAAGATGGAACCCATCATAGTAACACGAGCTATCTACAAATATGCTGTGAAACAAACTCGATTTTTGTGTTCTACAAATAACTTTTTCAACTTCTCTTTTTCAACCTTATATCGATTGAACACATCTGTTGCAGCAGTATGCCTACATATCTGCTGACAATTCAGATTTAAATACTTATCTCTAGTCCTCACTTTCTCATAATTAACATACTAGAAAGGCATATCATGATATATGAAGACATCACTTATCAAATCGCAATATACTTTTGGATCATAATACCTTTCCTCACTAAAATAAGGAGGCCTCTTTGGACAACATCGTAAATGGCACTTTAAAGTCGATGTTCCTTGACCACTTTCTCTTACTAACTTTTTACTACAGTGAATGCACCGACCTCTCTTTTCTATCTTCCTCTACTCCTACCGGTTCTAATTTTTTCCAAACACTAGACTTTAGGTGTTTATTTAAATGAAATATCGTTTGAACCGCTTGAGTATGTTGAGTTTCACTTTGCATTGATCCTTGTGTTTCATCCTCCTCATTCATTTCCATATTCTCATGCTCAACACTAAGAGATGCAATTGTTTCCTCTGATTCTAAATTTGTACTATAAAATAGATAAAAAAAATCTAATTAATCCAGAGAACACATAAATCAATTTCCACTTTCTTTTGTCAATATAATCAAACAAAATAATATACTATAAGAAATTCCAAGAAATAAAAATACTACATTGTTTGCTATTAAACGATGATAGGTGATGTGCAAATGATGATTAGTGCTCAACGTTTATAGGACACAGTCCAATCATGTATTAATTAGTGTAAGTGCATAATCTTTAAAACTTTAAATCATGCATTGACACTTAACAAAGAATAAAACGAAGAAAGACAAGACATAAAACTCATAACAAAACCATGGATCTGTGAGTTGTCTTGGACAAGGTTCGAGATTAGCTAAATTTCTCTTTTTGTTCTCAAATTGACTATCTTTTGTCTTTGACAAGGTTCGAGATTAGCTAAATTTCTCTTTTTGTTCTCAAATTGACAATCTGAATGTATTTCGTTTATGTGTTTCAGTCTCTAGCTATGATTTCATCAATTTTGAAACCCAATAAAGGACATAACAAACTCATAGCTTCAAACCCAGAAGTTGAAAACTTTTTTTGAAAAGAGGCAAAGAAGATTATGAACAAGTGTAAATTCTTGTAAACTTAAAATCGTATTAATAAATAAAGTCAAACTTGTCTTCTTCTAGGTCTCAGATATGTAAATTTTGGTTTGGCGATTGATTTTGAGGAAACAATCGCCACAATGTCTTCTCTTAGTGTTTCGATCTGATCTCTGTGAGATAGATTTTGGAGAAAGTGTACAAAAATAAAACGTCGTTGTTTTTGACAAAGAACTGCAATTAAAAAAAACATCTGGGTACCCTAAGCCCGATAGCGTAAATCCGAGTAGTACTTAAGATTTAAAACCCGTCTGTTTATTACACTGGTTGCCGCAAGGTAAAAAAGAACAAGATAATGAGCTAAAAATTAGTTAGAGTTTTGGGTACCCAATGGGTTTTTACCCGAATTTAACATCCCTAATGACTAGGATTTGTGTTTGGATCATAACTAGAGTAAAGTCGGTTGGTTTAGTTTGATCAAAATTTGAGTTGTGACAGGTCAATCACCTATGCTATTTTGGTCGAATGTTAAGATGTAAAAATTGTTCAATTATAGTTCCATTTTCCATTTTCTTGGTCCCTCTTAAATCACTACATTCATTGACTTGCTCGCCCAACATCTAGATGCCAATTGCTTTTGACCTTTCCTATCTTTTGTTTGGGAAAGGCGAAACAATCGTTATTCAAAATGTGTTTGTCATTTTCTTTGGTTCATTTGTATTAGTAAGTGTTCACACTTATTTGTTCTCATATCTCAACTTTCTGTAACTTGTTTGGATGACACTAAAACGCAGATTCTGTGGATTGTAGTGGACCTTTCGTGCCTTTGCCAACGGAAAGAAACGATGAATTTCGAATTTGAGCATATTGTTAGTTAGAAATAACGATGGTCGTACCCATGAAATGACCAGAAAAATCTCAGTTTTTGTTATACACACTACTTTTTGCTCTTCATTTCTTCAATGTAAACATGAAAATTATACAACTCATAAATAAATGGGAGCTCGCCGTATTTCTCCCCCTAGTATACCACTTTCTCGTATTTACACCCAATTTTTTTCTCTCACCAATTTCATTCACGTTTTTACTTAACCAATCAATTAAATTCACGATTTTATAATTTCACCATAATTACCCAAATTACAATTAACCATTAATTGGGAGGGGTTAACCGGATAAGAGCATTTTGTAATTGAATTTTGCGACTTATCGCAATTACTATTTGTTTTCTCTCTTCTTTCACTGGTTAAAAATCGATTTGGGAGAAATATAAATCTAGGGTTCGATTGTTTCAGATTTGGTTCGAGTGAGAGATAGACGAAGCCACATTCATGAGCTACTCTTCCGGCAATTCAAGTCAAAATTCTCGCTGGTGTCCTCGTGGTGTGCCGTCTAGATGTTGGTGTGGAGAAGGAATCACCCCTTGTGTATCGAAGATGCCGGAGAATCCTTATAGAAGATTTTATCGTTGCATCATGGCATTGAAGGATAAATCATAGCCACATTTGTTTAAGTGGGTAGATGAAGCTTTGTTAGATGAGACGAGAATGGTGGAGGCGAAGCATCTGCACCTTGTTGAAGAAGTGAAAGAGCCAAAAAAGATCGTCATGCCCAACAATGGCACTATAAAGAAGATGGTTGAGCAAGAGTTAAAGCAGAAGATGGAAGAAGAGTTGATGATGGCAAAGGTAGATATGAAATAGATGACTCATGACATGAAGATATCCACCTGGAAGTATGTTAGTGTTGCCTTAACTTGTGTAGGTTTAGTAGCATGGCTTTGTGGAAAGTTTCTTTGAATCGGATGGTTTGGTTTAGATGTGTTCTGCTTATCAAGTATTGTAGCAAGTATTGTAGCTTGTTTGTTTTTGAAATTTGACAATGATGATGATGCTACAATTACTCTTAATGGAACATAAGTTTCCAAATCTTACATCCAAAAACATTCAGACAACCAAAATAGTGAAAACATTCAAGTAGCATCTTACCAAGTTAAACATTCAAATATCCAAAACAAAAGGATGATACTACCAAATATCATAGGAGGCATACCAAAAACAACCATAATGTCTTATAAGCTAAAAAAACAGATTAAACATCCATGTTACTACACTGTGAATCCGGAGGTTGAATGATGCTCAGCTCCTACGTGTCCTACACAAACAATGAAGTAGTTTAAGCACTTGGTATTGAATAAGAAAGAAAGGAATATTATACAGTAACAAACCTTGGTCTTGTTCTTCTTCTTCTTTGGTAACTTCTTGCACCCGACTGCATTGTGTCTAGCCTCAGCACAAGAGGAACAATGTATGACACGCCCTTGTCTCCCAAGTTTTTCAACCTACTTCTCATTCATCTATGTCTTAGCGTTCTTCTTGTTTGCTTCTTCATCTCAGTCTTCTTCTCCTTTTTCTTCTTCTTGGGTGACTCGTGTGGATCTTTGATCCTTTCAAATTGCTTCTGTCCTTTCTTTCTACCAGGTAAGTTTGGCTCCTTAGGTGCAACCACTAACCTGTAAGAAGAGTCCATTTAGAAGTAAGGTCCACAGAGTGGATAAGGAGAGCAGTCATAGTTGTCTTTCCAAATATCTGTAGAGAAAAATCTTGAGACAAAGCTATCCACATCTTTACCACTATCAATCATGGCACCGTATGCATGCTCACATGGAATCCCTGAGATTTGCCACTTCCAACAACTACGTGTGCCCTTAACAGTGTTTACACTGTATGAGTTACCATCAAAAATAACCTCATACAAACCATGAGTTGTTGGATATGTTGCACCTGTCAGCCTTATCCTTTTCCTCTCCCAATATCTTTTCAGCATATTCTGAGTTCCTACCATTGTGCATTGTGATTCTCAGCTTGAAGTTTCCTCTTAGCAATCCTCTGCATTGCTTGTCTTCAGATTGTTTCTAGCATATGTATCATTGCTTGTGCTATTGTTTTCTTGATTGTATTGTTGAATGATTGTGTTGAGTTATTGTGGACATCTTCACAACAACCTCCAATCTTGTAGAAAGCAAGTAACCATGTCTCTGGCTCTTCAGCCTTGACATAATTGTAGAGGTCCAAGTCATATGATCTCAGGTGGTTGAGATTCTCTGCATACTCTGTAGGATTGTAACTCCAAGATAGTCACAAAATCAATGGCTTCAAGAACTGCTTCTTAGCATATTTCTTTTTTAAATTCTCTATAATGTGCTTGACACACCACCTATGTTTTGCTTGAGGCAATTTTGTCTTGACAGCATGAATCAGTCCCTAAAACATAATAGAACATCACATTTAATCTTTCAAAACTACACAAACAATAGTTCAACATCGTAAGAAAGATTGGATACTAACCTTGGACCTATCGGAGATCATAATGAAACCTTTACCATCACGTAAGGAGAAGTTCAGCTTGATTTGTTGAATAAACCAGACCTAATTGTCTGTGTTTTCAGATTGTACCACAGCCCAGGCAAGTGGATATATTTGGTTGTTTGTGTCGTGTCCTATTGTAGATAACAAAACTCCTTTCACAGCAACCTTCAGAAAAGTACCATCCAGACCAATGACTGGCCGACAACTACTCATCCAATTGCTTTTGGTCCTATTAAAACAAACGTAGAATTTTTGAAGACATCTTCACCATCTGCATTAGGGATAGTGTCTACGGTAGCTGGTTATTCAGGATTCGTTTCCAGAATCTCTTTCACATAACCACGGATATGAGCAAATTGTGTTGCATATTCCTTCTCCAACATCTTCAGAGCCAAAGTCCTTCCTCTTTGAGATTGTCCTATCGAGCTCACGAACTTCCACTTCTCCTTGATGTACTCTTGGATGTATGCTGGCATGAATTTTGGCTTCATCCTCAACTTGGCAATAAACAATCTTCCAATAATAGCCCCTTTCAGTAGCTTGCACTTTCCATTAAGTGTGCAACTATGCCAACCATATCTTGATTTGATTATCCATGTTTGTGAACGCACATCAACAGAGCAATAAACTCTCCATTTTCACTTCTCTTTGATACCACATATGTATTCCAACTTGTTCTTATCCCATCTTCCTTGCTTTATATTGTATCCTGAGCTTAATGCATACTGCAAAGCAGCCTCCTCAAACTCTACGCCATTGGATAATACCTTTCCTAAGCCTAGCTTATCATCACTTCTCATCATGGCTCTTTTCTCTCTCAAAATCAATGGGTCCTCATCTTTATCAGAGGAATCAGACATTTCATTTCGCCATGTGGACATCTCATCAACAAATCATGTGGACGTCATCTTCTTCTTCAAACTCAAATCTCTCTGTCGGGTCTTCATTGTCTTCATTTTCCATCTTCTGTTTCTTTTGAGCATTATCTTCATCGCTACGTTCATTGTCCATCTTATTCTCTGTAGCCTTTTCTCTTTCATAGTTGTTTGTCGCATCCTCCACTTCTTCCTCTACTACTTTCTTCTTCCGAGACTTTCTCTTCTTACCTATTCTATAAATAGAAACACACATCAAAATCCAGAATCAAGACAAACATCAAAATCCAGAAGCAAGACAAACATAAATTCAACCTTGAACTCAACTAACCGAATCCAGAAATGCAAAAGCAAACCCATAAATGAAAAGTCCCCCCAACAAAACAATAAACTTTGGTTTTCTTGGAAAACTTATGCCATCTCTTTCAACTGTTCATAATGCACTCAAACTCTGATTAACCATTGCGATTTATTGATTTCAAAGAAACGAACCGTAGCTTCCAATTTCCCCAAATCAATTTTCCCCTTTCTCATTTAGGGTGACGAAACCAGTGAAAAAAGAGAGAAAACAAATAGTAATTGCGATTAGTCGCAAAACGCAATTACAAAACGCTTTTATCCGGTTAACCCATCCCAATTGACGATTAACTGTAATTTGAGTAATTACGATGGAATTATAAAATCGTGAATGAAATTTGATTGGTTAAGTAAAATCGTGAATTTGAAATTGGTGAAAGAAAAAAATTGGGTTTAAATACGAGGAAGTGGCATACGAGGGGTGGAAATACGGCGAGATCCCTAAATAAATATATTTCAACATCTTTTTCCAATACAAATTGAAATCGCACCAAACCCTAGCCACCTCATTTCTCTCTCGTCATTGATTTGAGGATTTGCTCCGCATTCAGTGGTTTGTCACCGATGTTGTGAGTGGACCCTCCTGTTCTTTCGCTCTTTATGTTCATTTCTTCGTTTCGGTGATGGTTTTTGAGCTTGAAAACTTCATACCCTATGCAGAGAAATAGATCTAGTCCAGATTTTCCTCGTTTTATGTGGTATAGCGTTTGGAGTTGTCGACTCATTGTGGAGCGACAATTTATCGTTTATTTCGGCTTCTTGTGGAGCGATGATCTTTATTATCTTCTGGACTTAGGCGTTTTGGTGGTCACAATTTGCTCAAAATCGTGGTATAGCGTTTGGAGTTGTCGACTCATTGTGGAGCGACAATTTATCGTTTATTTCGGCTTCTTGTGGAGCGATGATCTTTATTATCTTCTGGACTTAGGCGTTTTGGTGGTCACAATTTGCTCAAAATCGTGGTATAGCGTTTGGAGTTGTCGACTCATTGTGGAGCGACAATTTATCGTTTATTTCGGCTTCTTGTGGAGCGATGATCTTTATTATCTTCTGGACTTAGGCGTTTTGGTGGTCACAATTTGCTCAAAATCGTGGTATAGCGTTTGGAGTTGTCGACTCATTGTGGAGCGACAATTTATCGTTTATTTCGGCTTCTTGTGGAGCGATGATCTTTATTATCTTCTGGAGTTAGGCGTTTTGGTGGTCACAATTTGCTCAAAATCTCTTACTGCAACAGTGAAGAAATCGGTTCAGTGGTTTTTTTGGTGGCTATTCATAGAAGTGGTGGTGCGACATTTTGGTGGCTTGTTGTTTATTCTTCACTTCATTCAATGAGCCAATGGTCGATGTTAGGGTACTGTAGGTCAGAATTGGTGGGACTAATCTCGTGGCGAGGACTCCATAAACTAAGTTCTTTTCAAGTAGATGTTGTCGATAAAAGAAGAGTAAAACAATTTAGAGGGGTTAAGCTCATGATTTAACATTATGTCCCCTAATTTTTGAGTCTTCGATCACAGTTTTTACTAATATTCCTTGTTTTATAAGAAAATGATTTGCAGATAAATGAGAAGTTTTCACTTTCAAATTTTGTCTAACGCTCTCTCGTCGAGTTTTCATCGCATAGTCGGTGTAAAATTAACCTTTAGAAGTGAAGACTTCAATGTGTCATCGAAGTGCCATCCGAGAGTAAGATGTTTGACTTTTATTCAATATTTTCATTCTATCTTCTCTTATGTTTGTAATTTGCAAGAAAATTCATTAATGGCTCATGTGAGTGTTAAGATAAATAAATGCATTTTATGATTTTTGAATTCATTATTTCATTTCATCGCTCAAGATGTAATGGGTTCAAATCAGCACCACAAATATAATGCCATAAGGTTTAGAAGAAGAAAGCAAAAGAATACACCTTTGTTCTTCCATGAGTTTCTGGCCTACGACAATCTCCTTTCAACTGGCTTACGTCGGAGGCTTTACATCACTTGCAAGTTGTCCCATGATCCCATATTTCCATTAACCTGAAAACGATTATATGAAGCCAAATATTGATATTAATTCTAAACAGGTGTGGTCAACTATTGGAAGGTTTGCACGAATCAAATGCTGAGATACTCCTTTTAGAGAAAAAATGAGCCAATATACACATCAATCTAAATTCATTTTTAAATTAATTATTTAATTTTAGAAAAAATGGTAAAAGAATAAAACCTAGCGAAATCTTATATGTTTACAACCCAACCATCCTTTATTCGGATCATCCACATCCGAATCTGATTTATCGGACCAAACATATTACAAAATAAAAAGACTTAAAATCGATCTACGTTTTTCGTTTTTTATTTTTTTTTCTTTGAACACAAACATCTTCTTCTTCATCATCTTTTTCTTCAAATTTAGGATTCTTTGACTTGGGTTCATAGTTTTTCTTCTTTATCATTTTTTCTTAGTTTTCCTTTTTTGAATTTAAGTTTCTTTGACTTAGGTTCATAGTTTTTCTTCTTCATCATTTTTACTTAGTTTTTCTTCTTTCACTTAGGGTTCTTCGATGTAGGATCCTTCTTCGATTTAGAGTTTTTCTTCTATGATTCTCTTCTTATTCTCTTTGTTATTCTTCGATTTCATCTTTTGCTTCTCCTTCTTAATTTTTTTCGTGTTCTTCGGAAAAAAACCCAGAAGACAGTTTTACCAAGTTTTACACATCAAATTGTTAACTTGGTAATGTTTTCCTTCTTTGATTTAGGGTTCTTCGATGTAAAATTCTTCTTTGATTTAGAGTTTTTCTTCTAGGATTCTCTTATTATTCTCTTTGTTATTCTTCGATTTCATCTTATGCTTCTTCTTCTTAGATTTTTTTTTCATGTTCACAGGAAAAAACCCAGAAAATTTTATTACTACAAAACCCAGAAGAAAATTTTACCAAGTTTTACAAATCGAATTTTTAACTTGGTAAAGTTTTCCTTCTTTGATTTAGGATTCTTCGATGTAGGATCCTTCTTCGATTTAGAGTTTTTCTTCTAGGATTCTCGTCTTCTTCTCTTTGTTATTCTTCGATTTCATCTTATGCTTCTTCTTCTTAGATTTTTTTCGTATTCTTTAGAAAAAACCGGAAAATAGTATAACTACGAAATCCAAAAGACAATTTTACCAAGTTTTACAAATCGAATTGTTAACTTGGAAAAGTTTTCCTTCTTTGATTTAGGGTTTTTTCGACGTAGGATCCTTCTTTGATTCATGATTTTTCTTCTATGATTTTCTTCTTATTCTCTTTGTTATTCTTCGATTTCATCTTCTACTTCTTCTTCTTCTTAGTTTTTTCTATTTTCTTCGGAAAAAAACCCAGAAAGCAGTATAATTACGAAACTCGGAAGACAATTTTACCAAGTTTTACAAATTAAAATGTTAACTTGGTTATTTTGGTTTGTTTAATTGGTAAACATTAGTGAAATATGATATCTTCGTTCTTTAATTTGGTAAAATTTGTGTAAAATGAAATGAATCAGATGACGAAGATGATATCAAATGAGATCAATCGGATTTGAATTGGATGCATAACGTGTTCCACATGCGCGTATATTCATTGGTAAAACTTTATAATTTTGGTTTGCTGAATTGGTAAAACTTAGTAAAAATTATACCAAGTTTCAAGTTTTACTCTTTTTCAAAATTTAAAAATAATAAAATAATATATCCAAAACATTTTGCACGTGTTTCATATGTCTGCCGTCAATATCAGGTAAGTTGCACTCAAGTTTGAAGTTTCACTAAAATCCTCAAGTTACACTTTTGATATTTTTCAGTTTAATTGGTTTTACCACAATCTAAATAAATTTTTTTGTTGTACCAATTATATTATGTTATTTAGGTATACTCTAAATGTATTCATATAAAAATATATGTCAAAACATTATTTTTGTGACTTTGAAATGTTATGTGGTTAATATCAACAAATATATCATAAAAGTGTATGGTGTTTCATGCACAGTGAAAAATATTATGAAATCTATCACTCGATTTATTTTTGTTAGTTGTTTAGTTAAATAATAAGTGTTAATTCTGTCAATTTATGTGTTATTTATTAGTATGATGATGCTTTTTTCCATTTATTTGTAGGTTATTTGTTTTTTCTAATTAATTAATTGTTCTTTGTTATACACACCACTATGAAAAACCAGTACCTAATATATATTTATATTTTTGTATAATTAATTTGATTTTTCTGAAGTTAGCAAATTATAATTCAAGTTTTTCCAATTGTTTTTTTCCCGATTTATATTAATTCAAAAAATCAATACGTTTCTCTTCGGTGTCATTTATAGGGATTTTTCTGATATTGTATAATATCCTCTACACTCAAAACATATGTTTAGGGAAAGATTATCTATTGTCTCCCGAAAAATTTATAAAAATCTACATTATTACTCTCAGATCTGCATCAGGTTTACGAAGTTTTACCAAATTTTATAAATGATACAAATATTTAACTGCCGAACTTTTACCAATTTGACTAAGTTATACTCAACGAAAAATGTTAATCTACTTATGATTCACTATGATGAAACCACAATTATCAAATATTACTTTTCAGTTCAAATTCCTATTTGACCTAAACACTAAACATATCAACACCAATTTCAAATTGATTTGAAATCCCCAAATTACATAATTTTTTTCTTTTTCTTTTTATATACTCAAATTGAGTTCAAACACTCTCAAACTCAATCCATTTACGTCATAGAAGACGAATTAATATTTGTTTTGAAGCATCAACTTCAATGGTAGAGAAATGAAGGCAAAATTCGTTATAAAGTTTTGCTTCAATAGTGTCATGTTACGAAGAAGAAAAAAATGAAAGAGGAGGGAGAAATAATATGATTGATTGTTTTTTATTTTTATTGATTTTATTAAGAGAAAATTAGAAAAATGGGATACTCTCAAATTAGATTTGTCCCAATAGGATTTTGGATCATAATTTTGTCACCATAAGATTTTAATTCTGTTAAATCCAATTATACCCCTAAAATTAATAAATTATGATTTGATTAATAAATTATTCTGTTTAGTCATATTATCCAAAGTCATTACGTTGGATTGTAAAGAACATGTTGTTAATGACACTAACAGAAAAAACTCTATTATTTTTGCATAAACACAGACAATAGCTTCTCTCTACTATTTTGTTTTAAACCAAAACATCTATTGCATTATCCGTTTCAGTAACACATCTTTTGCCTTCTGGTCATTAGCAACTCAAAAAAGGAACCTTAATGTCAAAATCAGACAAAAGCCATTCTCAACTCCTCTATGCCAAGGCAAATCTAAATAGTGACCATCAACGTTTTCAAAAATAATCATGCTCGCAACCAGAGAAGATTCAAGAACATAACATGTTATATTATCATTAATCAAGAAAAACTGCAGTGAAAACTGTTTGAAAACATATAAAGTAACATTCTTTGAAACAAAAGGGAGTGGAGAAGAGAAACTTTTCCTCGAGCCAGAAGAAGACAAGAAGAAGTGGAGTAAGGACAAGAAGAAGACAAGATGTTGATAAATAGCTTGCATAGATTTCATTGCAGTTCCAGTATCATACGACCTTGTTTATGGTGGCAGCACGATTTAATACTCACAACACGATTAAAACCATGTTGAAAAGATGATGAAAAAATTAAAACGAAAAAGGCGATATAATTGAAGAAAAAGGCGATAAAGTTGAAGAAAAAGTCGATATATCGTGGTAGAGAGGCGATACAGGTTTATTAAAGATATTCTTAGTTTTAGGTTTATTAAAGATAGATTTAGGAAACAGAATTATTATTATTATTTTTTTGTCAACCACACATTAATCAGAAAGTCCCTCCGACATTGGCTGCCCAAATCGGAGGATGAGAATCTACAAAAATATAATTAGAGAAAATAACACGGGATCCTCGAGCAAGACAATCTGCTTGTGTATTCCCCGTTCGCGGCATGGTAGAGAGTGAGAAGTCAGGATAATGTCCACTGAGTCGCTGAAATTCAGTGATGGAATTGAAAAAAGTCGAACAATCACTCGGGTGCTTCAATATGGAAATTTCCTTTTTTCGTTATTTAGGTATAACACGTTTTCTAAAAAGGGTAGAACAATGTATAGTGGGTAGTAAACTTAAACTGCATAACGCGTCACATTTGGTAAAAACTAGAATACATATTAACCTAAGAGGTAGATCAAAGAGTAATCAATAGAATATATACTCTAGCGTTTGGTAGACCAAAGACATATGGCTAGAATACCATCAAACGTATTCTACTGAAATTAGAAATATAAGAAACTTTTGTTTATGTTATAAACCTTAGGTAGATCATTGTACAATTTTAGTATACAATTTCTAAATTAAGTAGAAGGCCATAATGAGCCACACGAAAACCCTAGAAATCATCCAGCCGGCGCCGCCACTGGTGGTCCTCACCGCCAGTGGTGGATCCTTTCCCTCCCTCCCTTCTTTTTTTGGTTTGCTCTGCTCCTCTCCCATCCCCTCTGTTCCATCTTCTAGATCTGCTTCTGGAAGTTTCCATTGATCTATTGTGGGAAACGAAATTCTCACTGTCAATGTTATGTGGTTCACGGACTCT
>OVAN01009271.1:0-15079 GCA_900406275.1 Anastatica hierochuntica | reverse complement strand
TTGCATTTGTAGGTACAACCTTGGAGAGCACTTTAAGAGCTTGAGATGATGGATTCTAGGAGCCAAAAAGACCAAGAATCAAAGGGATTTAAAGGATAGAAGTATTGGGAAAAGATGGGACCAAATAAGATGTCAAAGAGGAGCAAGAGGCCATCAAAACTGCACAAAGGGAGCTCCCATCGACCTTCTGGTCGATGGCCAGCAACCTAGGGTCGAAGGCCAACGACCTAGGCAGTAAATGGCGCTGCCTCTGCTGGAGGTTTCCATCCATCGACCCAGGGTTGGCTCCCATCGACCAGATGGGTCGATGGCTGACAACCTTGGCCTTAAAAATGCCCTTCTTCACCCTATAAATACCCCTTAACCTATTTTTATGAGTGTATCCATTTTTTCTAAAACAAGAACACACTTTTATAACTTTCAAGTTTGTATTTTCTCTTGATCTTTAAGATCAAGATTCTCTCTTTTAAGTTTGGATTGGATCAAACTCTATCTTTATTTATGAAATCTATCTCTTTATCTTCATCTCTTTTCTTTTTCGTCTCTATGTTGTGTGAGTAGTTCTTTTTGATGGAACCATGGATGTTTAGATCTACTTATATTAGGTTGTGATATGGTGTTAGGGATGGCTAATCTTAAGTTTCCTAAGGATTTGGAGTGCTTAATTCTAGGTTTTAGAGTAGCTCACTAAGATCTAGACTAATATGCATTTTATCGCCCGAGAGGTGTTCGATGAAATGTCTAGGAGAATCAAATGCTTGCTATTTCAATCTAGCCAATGAGAGTTATTTGCTAGATTGATTAGTGACTATATGAGCTTGTTCTTAATGATTCCTAAACGATTTATCATTTGCAATAAAGCGAGAGCATGAGTGAATGTGATTGATAAGGAAATGGCCTCTTGCCATGAGAGTGGATTAGGCTAGTGTTGCCTTTGGTCTAGGATTTGTGCTCAATAGCTTAATCTAATACCTTTATCACCATCTTTCTAAGTGGATCGATTATGACACTCATGGGTCCATCATCTTAGTTTATAGTTTATTTCAAGTTAGCATCTTTTATTTTTTTGCTTGCTTTCTTGTCTTGCTTTGATTTCCAGATTATTAAGAAAACCAAAAGAAAACCCAACCTTTCTTATTTGCTTAGATTAGGCTTGAGTGGGTATTCCCAAAGCTTAGATCCATCTAGCTAAGGTTTGCTCCTTGTGGTTCGACCCCAAAGTACTACAATGACATATTCGTGCAATTGCGGATTGTGTGATTGATAGGAAACGGGCTTTGTTGGGGTCAAAAACTGTCCCGGCGAAATCGATGCCTGAAAAGGACTACGGAAACAATGTTTTTTCCTTCGGACACAAGAATCGTAAGGATATCTGAAAACTCCGAGATTTTCTTCCCGACCTAGCTTCGAAGCTTCGTAGATAGTCGATCATGACCAATCTCCGCATAAAGTATGTCCGTCCGCAAGCAACTAAAGCATCCAGTTCTCAGATAACTCTCACGAGGCCACACGATACGTCCTCCGCAGCGATACGAAACCACCAAAAGCGTAGGAGAACCGTGTCGCTTCGAAGAAACGTCTAAATGCCAATTGACGCCAAACCTACGAACGAGTCTTGGAACCGATTGACGACTGAACTAGAGGCCGATCTAGACGTCGATTGGAACCAAGACCGGAGGTCCGTCTTGGCGCCATGGTCTTTTTTGGGGTCAAAAACTGTCTCGACGAAATCGATGCCTGAAAAGGGTCTCGGAAACAACGTTTCCTCCTTCGGAGATGGGAATCGTAAGGAAATCCGAAAGCTCCGAGATTCACATCGTCCGAAAGAAACTAAGAACATCCGAGTACCAAGACCAGCGTCGACGGCCCTCGAATAGGCTTCCACACAACTACGCCATGCCTCTGCATGTAACTATGTATCCCCAAAAATTTCTCGAAGCTCACTCCGAATGAACACTTAGAGGGGTTGAGCTTCATATTGTACTTACTTAGGGTGGAGAAGGCTTGTTGCAAATGGGCTATGTGGTCTTCCGCTTCTAAGGACTTAACCAACATGTCGTCTATATAGACTTCCATGGTCTGGCCGACTTGGTCTGCGAACATCATGTTGACTAGCCTCTGATAGGTGGATCCCGCATTCTTCAATCCAAAAGGCATCACCTTGTAGTAGTAGATTCTAGAAGAAGTCATGAAGGATGTCTTTTCCTGATCATCTGGATGCATGAGTATTTGATTGTATCTGGAGAAGGCATCCATGAAACTCATCAGTTGGTATCCAGCTGTGGCGTCCACCAGCTTGTCTATATGGGGCAAAGGGAAAGGATCCTTACGGTAGGATTTGTTTAGATCCGTAAAAAATATGCAAACCCTCCACTTGCCATTCTTCTTCCGGACCACGACAACATTTGCCAACCAATTCGGGTAGTGGACCTCCCTAATGAACCCAGCCGCAAGGAGATTCTTAACTTCATCATTGATGATTGTGTCTCGTTCCGGTGTGAACTTCCTCCTTTTTTGCTTGATTGTTGGGTACTTGGGGTCCACTTGCAATTTATGCACTGTGACTTCTGGTCTATCCCTGGCATATCCACGTGAGACCACGCGAAGCAATCGGCGTTAGACCTTAGGATGTCTATCATCCTCTAGCGTATGCCTTCTTGCAACCTTGCCCCTATTTTGAGATTTCTGCCTAGTTCTACTGGTATCAAAGGTACGTCATCCAGCTGGTCCACTTCCAGCTCCTCAGTGCGCAATGCGGGAAGTGTTTTTTGTAATTGCTAAAAGGGGCTGCATTTCCCTTAAAAGTGGTTTGGTAGCACAATCGAGCATTCTCCTGGTCACTCTTGATCTCCTTGATTCCCTATGGAGTTGGGAATTTGAGTACTTGGTGCAGAGTTGACAACACGGCTTTCATCTCATGTATCCAGGGTCTGCCCATGATCAAATTATAGGCAGAGGGACAATCTATGACGGAAAACTTGGTGGACAGGTAGACTCCTCCTGCGCAAACTGGAAGTGTTATCTCTCCAATGATTTCCTGGACTTCTCCGCTGAAGCCCACCAGTGGTGTGGTCTAATTGGTTAAGGCTTCCTAGGTTAGACCCAGGTTTGTATCTGCTTCCAAAAAGAGTACGTTCTTAGAGCTTCCATTATCGATGAGTACCCTCTTCACCAAAAAATTCGCCACCGATAATGAGACAACCAAGGCGTCATGATGTGGGGTTAGGACTCTATCTTGTCCTTCAGCCGTAAAGCTTATGACTTCTTGACTGAGGTTCTGACGCTTGGCTTTTGGGGTGCCATCACTGTTTTTCGCAAGCCTTGTGCTTTTCTTTGCAGTGGCATGTGTAATGACACTTATCTCTGATCCTGCGGATATGACATTGATCACCCTATCACGCCTTGGAGAATTCAGCGCTTGACGGTCTGCTTGGGCACCTTCTTGCTGACTATTTAGCATCTCCATTGTTTTGTTAGAGAGGAATTCTCGCAGGTGTCCTTTGTTGAGTGACTCGTTGACTTCTATTCTTAAGGATATACAATCTTCCGTTTTGTGATCATGGTCATTGTGGAAATCGCACCATTTGTTCTGATTCCGACGATGGTCAGGCTACCTCATCTTCTAGGGCCATTTGACTTGGCTTCCCATCTCCTTCAAGACTCCTACCAGCTCTGCGCTTGATATTGATAGGTTGGATACGTCTGGCCAGGTATTTACTGGCAGGAATCTGTGGCCGTCCGGCTTACCCAGAGGCTTGTGTCCTTTGGCTCCCTTCGGTCCATCTTCTCTGGTAAGGCTTGTCGTCTCTGGTCGTCTTCTCGGTCCTCATGACCCGAGATTCTTTCTTAGCAAGCAGGTCTTCTTCCCACTTAATTTGCGCCTCGGCGCGGGAGAGCGCGTCTTCCATCGTTCTGCACTGATATTTCGTGAGCTCCTTGTACAGATCGCCATCAGGCAGAAGTCCTATTTTAAAGGAAGAAATTGCGGTGGCAACATTACAGTTTGGGATCGTGACCTTCTGAATGTTAAAGCGATGAAGGTAGTTCTGGAGTGGCTTTGCCTTACGATGTCTGATCTCATAAAGGTCATCAGATGACTTGGGAGTCACTCTGTTGCTAGCAAATTGCTGCACAAATATGTCAGTCTCACGAACAAAGGATCTTATCATTCCAGTTGGGGTCGATATGAACCATTGCAAAGCGGCTCCCGTTAGGCAAGAACTGAATCCCTTGCACATGGCAGCTTCTTTGTGCTCCTTCTGGATCGCTACAGTGAGCATCTTCTGCTTGTACTGTGCGATGTGATTATCCGGGTCGGAAGTCCCGTCGTACGGCTTAATGAATGGGAAGTGAACTTCTTTGGCATGTCGGTGAGTGCAATCTCATCTAAGAAAGGAGTGTCCGCATAAGAGCATAGGGAACTTTTCCTCAGAGGAGGTGCAAAGCTTGGAAGTCGTTCGATTACCGACTGCAGTGCCTCGAACTTGCTAGAGAACATTTGGTCAAGTCGTCTGGCCTCTTCATAGAATAGGACAAGATTTGCGGCATGTGGCTCTTCTACGTCCATAGGGTCTTCTCGCTCTTGAACAAGAAAAATCAAAGAGCAACCCAAAATCATTATTTTAAGGAAATAAAAAGACTAATATGTACAAGGATACCATGGTATTACCTCCCAAGTGCGCTTGTTTAACATCACTAAGCTTGACGGTTCTAATGCTTAGGACTTCTCGAGGTCCAAAAGGGGAACTGGTGGCGACTAGACTCTTTCCGAAAGTCTAGTCGCCCATGGGCGACCAGACTCGTGCCAAAGTCTAGTCGCCCATGGGCGACCAGACTCGTGCCAAAGTCTATTCTCGAAAAAAAAGAAATATTTCCGTAGAAGGATATGCTCGAATCTAGGGCGGAAAAGGAAACTGGAGGCATATATAAGGGAGGCTAAGGAGAAGAAAGAGGGACACAGAAAAACTTCTTCACAATTCACACTAAGAGCAATTAGGTTTATTTTCATTTTTCTTAGTGAGCTACGTCTCAACTAGGTTTACAAGTCTTACGCTGTTAGAATAGGATCTTCGCCGACAGCTCTGCGGCCACGGCTTATCACCTGTTGTAATGCTCAACACAGATTTGGAATAAGATCTTTATTGCTCTACTTTGATTTCTGGGACCTCAAGGGAAGTTAGGATTTCCTAGCTTTCCTTCGATTACGAAAATTGACAGTGCGAATTTTGGTTCCCTCAAGGACTTTGATGTGTGGCATGATGTTTGTTGAGTTATGTTTGAAAAAAAAAGATGTATGTTAAAATACAAGGTTAACAGTCGTTTCTTGAAAATTATGGAAGAGATAGATATGCATGTTATTGGATGAGATGATTTTGTGTTGAGTGATGTGATGCTCTATGGTTGTGTGCTCGAAGCTACAGAGAGTGCAATGGAAGAACGTATTTGATGCTCCGCGACTCGCAGTGGTGTTGGTTGAGTGCGCAGTCTAAAATGTTAGGGCTAGGTACAAAAGTACCATAATCATCCAATAAGTTGACCCAACCAAGAAACTGACCTAGATCTCCTAGGTTTTGGGTAATGTGGCACCATGACAGGTTGACGAGCCTGCACTGACAGATAGTGAAAAGATCTCAGTGGAGGCATGTGACAGGACGTGATGTGATGATCTGAGTTGTAACGTGAGAGCTTTCAAAAGCTTGTGTGGAATTGTGTTATTTTCAATTTTATGATGTTTGAGTTTAGACGTGGATTTCTAGGGCTAAGTTAGTATTCGATATCCTGGGACGTGGTTGTGTTCTCATCGAACGAGATGTTTGATGAGTTGATCACTCTTCTCTTCTTTTTTTTTTTTCTTTCTCTTGTGTCATATTTTAAAAGGGTAACAAGGCAGAAGTAACCAGTTAAAGTTCAAATTGGTGATTTGCTAAAATGGTTTGCATTGTATAACAGAGAGTTGCGACCATTACCTTCTCCAGAGACTTGTAGTGGAAGTTTAGCTAACACCTCCTGTCGAATATTTGTGAGATATGATCACCAAGCTGGGACGCGCATTACATAAATAGTCATAGAAAGAAACTTTGACGTAGTAGAGCTAAAGTGACACAGTAAAACAAATCATTAGTGAACAAAAAAAAGTAAAATAAATCATTGAAAATAAAAACTACCCGAAAGATGGGGATAATTAATTGAAAAAAAGCAAAACTTGGACACTTCCATAGAAAAAAACCCAAAAAATAATTTGATTCAGCAAACTTGAACTACTATTTTCAATATTTTAAAATCTAGTGTTTTATTTTGAGCAAAACACCCTAATGTTAACGAAGTAATATTGTTAATGATGAATAAAATTAATATGTTTCATTAAATTTCAAATATGAACGTGTTTTGGTTTTTTTTTTTCTATCTAGTTTTTATTTAATGAAACCAAAAGATACAGATACAAAACCGACGATTGGAAAATCCAACCTCAGAGTCACAAGCCGACGATTGGGCGAACCCAAACCCAGAGCCACAAGCCGTAGAGTTAAAAGAAAAACTCCCAGAGCCATAACCAAAAGAAAGTCATAGAAATAACTAAAAACAGCTAAAGTCTAAGCGAAAATAACAAAAACAAAGAGAACAATAGGAGTTGAACAAAATGATCTGCAATGATAAAAGCCACAAAGGTAGAGAGCCAATTTGCGAGGAGGAGAAATGGAGCTGAAGAACACTAGTCCGAAACGGGAAGCACCAAGAAGACCTCATTATACTGCTCACTGAGCCACGAGAATCAACGACTAGAAACAACCTAGGCCGAAGAAGATAGCACCAATAACAGCACCACTTTTACAATCTACGACCTATGACCAGTACTCTACGCACTTCCTTACTAAGGAACCGGAAACATCTTTCAAAAAGCATCCCGTCGTTCCTAACTAGTAGGACGAGCACACCACTCACACAAATCGCAAACTACCTAGATAACCAAGACGATAGAGACCAAACCAAACGGACACTAAGGAGTTAATGAAAGAGACTAAGCCAAGAAGCAGTACCAACACAACTATCACTAACTAAAGCTAACTCTTCCATAAACCCAACATCCAGAAAGGTTACCACAGATCATAAAAGTTCAACACCTAAAAGTTCTACCACCAAACATACCCAAACGACCGAAACAAACACCCTCGCCGCCAATAGAGCCTCACACATTCTGACAACTGAAATAAAACCCATCAACCAAATAGGAGCTTCAGGTCTGCAAGTTGTGATTTTCCCTAACCCACACGCCACCGCCCGAGATGATTTGAGCGCCCAACAAGAGTAAAATCGCCGCCGATCAAACCACCAAAAGACCTAAAAGCCGACCCCCTTCCATACAGCCTCACAAACACCTCGCCGTCTCACCAGAGCCCATCATCTCATCCTAATCGTCGGATCCGTGAAGATCGAGACCAGAACACCACGAGAACTGACGGCTCCAGGGTAGACGAAGCATATCGGGAAGTTAGAAAGTAGATCCAGGGGCAAAAGGAAAATAAGAGGAGGATGAGAGAAAAGACCCTCCGGCTCCGGCACAAACACCAGCCACCGGAGGTAAAGCAAATCGCGATTTCTTTATCGCCGAGAAGAGTTTTTCTTTATCGCTGAAGAGAAGAGAAAGTTTGAACGTGTTTTGGTTTTAAACACAAACTTTTTAAAAAAGAATACAAAATTTAATTTTAATATTTTTGTATTCATTAACTAAATAAATTAATTGAAAAACAAGCATCGTCTTCCTTATCTTAGCCTAACAATGGATCTAAGAATTTCATATCGTCTTCATCATCGGAAGTTACATCATTCGGTGACTTCTTCTGATTTAATAGATTAAATATGCGGTGATCTAAAATTCGTAGTGTGGCTTCAAACATCTCCCACGAAAGTGAAGTCCTCATGCCTCCTCTGTCGATACTGCCATTAGAGCTAGACCCACAATCAAGATGACACTACAATAACGCAATTCGTCAACGCCGTTTTTTTAAAAAAATATTATGAATAAATTAGAGATAAATACATTACAGCAAGTAACAAAAGAAACGAGAGGACGACAAGGAGAAGCGGTGGATATAAGAAAATGTTTGATTCATATAGTGATTGATATAAGTGAGAACCAGAACCAGATGATATACTCCAAAGAGATAGACTTTCATCATTGTCTTCTCACCGCAAATTACCGAGAGATGAGGAAAGAGAGAGGATGAGAGAAGAGGGTCATCAAATGCTAGTCGGAGGGAATATTTGAGATTGCAGTGGCAGTAGATGTAATAGGAGATTTAAATCGATAATAGATTGGAGGAAGAGGTGAAGATGACTTAATAAGCCACCATGAAGTTTGATGGAAAGTCTATTAAAAGATTGTGAAGGGATAAGAAAAAATTATTGTATTCAGATTAATTATTTCCTATCCTAAGTTGTATACAAGAATCTGTTGGAATTTAGTTGGTCAATTCGACTTAGTTGTCTTTTGTAGTCTCAGCGACGTAGTTTTTGTATTATTTTCATCTCAACAATTTAAGACACATTCGTTTAGTGAAATGAATTGCTTTAGCCATTCTCACTACAAGAAAAATGTCAATTTGCGAGGAACGTTTTACTCCCTAATTTCTCGCAAATCATGATTTGCGAGGAATTTGCGAGTAAAACAGTTCTGTCACAATACGTTTCTCGCAAATGAATTTTACTTCTAGATTACTCGCAAATTTGCGAGTGCAATATATACTCGCTATTTCCTCGCAAATTTGCAAGTGAACTGCGACTATATATTTGCGAGTCAATTACGATAACAAAACAGTAGCAAAAATTTGCTAGGAATTTGGGAGAGAACACTCGCAAATTCCAAACAAAACTTTACTAGGAATTTGCAAGAGAAAAATTTCCTAGCTAAATTTTGCTAGGAATTTGTGAGGGTTTACTCGCAATTTCCAAGCAAAAAATTAATTTTATTTTAAAAAAATAAATATGAAAATAATTAAAATTTTAAATTTTAAATATTTTTTTAAAAAATCAAAAAAAGCATTTGAAATATTTTAATATTTTTAAAAGTTTACAAAACAAAAAGAAAATAAAACCTAAATCTAATTTTGGTTATGAGGTTGTTACTGCTGTTGTTCCCACTGCGCCTGTTGTTGCTCGTGCTGTTGCTGCGTCCGGGCATAGAACTCAGGCTTCGATTCCGCTATAAAATCGAACAGCATAGAGTAAGATTCAACCTTCCGTTTGACGAAAGTTAACTCAGACTGTGTCGCCCCTAACAAAGAATTAGTCTGTTGCAGCTCCGCCTGAAGCTCGACTGGGTGTCACGGATAGGACGCTGAACATCGGACGCAGCTGAGGACGCCTCTGACTGCAGCGAACCAATGCCAAAGAACCGACCTTTCGACCGGGGAGCGAGCTATACAAAAAATAATAAATAAAGAAATTTAAAAAATTTAAAAATTAATCGTATTATATTTTTTTAACTATTTTATGACAACTAACCAGGGCGAAAATGTGGTTCTTCTCGAACTGCAATAGACCCGTGGATTGTACCAAGCTATCTCGGTTCTCCATCAACATCTCTATCTTGCTGCATCAATCCGCGTGGTGACCTCGTTGTAGAGGCGCTCAGACTTCGCATCTATCCAAGTGTGGTCGGCCCTCTACTTCGTCTCTTGCAGAACAACTAGTAAATTGACCTCCTCGGATTGCGTAGCATCGGCCTTATTTTTTCAAATACAGCAATTATAACTACCGTAAGACATTTAATAATTTATATATTAAATAATAATTAAAAAATATAACTTACAATTTTTATGGCTTTTGTCTTGAATGAGTGCTGCCCGGCCCGGCGAGTCGCATCATTCTGCTGAGTCTCCGGATTTTTCTGGGACGTAATAGAGCGATCGCTTTTCGCCTTGTGTGGATGCCCCGTCCAATGTGCGACTTAGCGGGCCAAACGGCCGGGTCAATCCACTCGGGCTTCGCCTGATCGGGGTTTTCTTTCACTTCAACTTCCAGCAGCCGACTTGATCCGAGAGCCGTGCTTTGACTTTTTTCTCAAATTCCTCTCGGACCCTCTCCGTCTGCGAGTAATCCCAATTGTAGGTTTGCTGAAATTTAAAAAAAAATTAGTAGATAAAAATAATTACTTTTAAATATGAAAATGAAATTTTAAAAAAGTATACCGCAAAAGAGATGAACAACTCGACGACAGCGGCTCGCGGAGTCTTGTTCCAGCTAGTGTAGGGCGAAGTGTAATGCCGCTCGAAAATCTTTTGAATGGTTTTAGCAACGCAGCCGTCATCGTCGAACCTAAAAAAACAATTAAATCATTAGTGCAAAACATTTATATTAAAATAAAATTAAAAGAAATTATTTTGGACTTACCAAAGGGTCCCCGGCAGGGCGCTCGGGGTCTAACAGAGGCAAAGAAGCTCGACCCGGACTCCGAAGTAGAACGTCAAGCGTAATCGGCGGCACTGATGGCATCTTATCCGGTGGGGCCTGATGTGAAGACTCGGGATGCGTCGGAAAAACGGTAGATGGGAAGGAGTTCGGGACTGGTCCCGAACTCGAACCAGACGTAGACCTCTGCGACTGCTGTAGATAAGCCTAATAGGAATTTGGCTCTATCTATATATTTTTTAAATATATATTTTGTAGTTAATAAAAAAAATTTAAATCATTTTTTAATATTTTTTTTGTATTTTTAGAAATTTTTTATTTAAATCTATATAAATTTACCAATTAATTACGTTATTAATGTTTGCGAAATTAAAATGTAAAATTCTATATCGAATTCCCATTTAAGCAACCTAACTAAATTCCTTACGTACCCTAACTAATATCCTAACTATAATACTAACAATTAAATAACTAAAAGAAATTAAATAAATAAATTTAATTAAAAACTAACCTTGTGTGTTGGAGAATGTTGGAGAGTAGTGAGAGAGGTTGTAGTGAGAGAGTTTGGTTTTAGAGAGATGATGGATTTATGTGAAATGAGAGAAGAAGGGAAGGGGTATATATATAATTTTATTCGCTCGCAAATCGCAAGCAATTCCTTCGCAAATTGTTGCGTTTTTCCAAGGATTTGCGAGGAAATTGCGAGTATTACTCGCAATTCCCTCGCAAATTCGTGTAAAACGCAACAATTTGCGAGGGAATTGCTTGCAATTTGCGAGGAAAAAAGGACGTAATCGCAAAACGCTCGCAAATTTCGGAAAACCCGCCAAAACTTTTTTCAGATTGGCGCCCAACTTTGCGAGTGATATGTGAGTACAGACTATTTTCCTCGCAAATCTTTTAATTAATAAAAAGAAAAACCCAGTATTGGTGTTAATGTTTTTGGATCAATAATTTTCTTAAATTAACAGATTCATTTTATAGACTTTAAAATGCAAACGGTTAAATTGTAATAATACTTTTTAAAAATGTTAAGAAAATATCATAACATTTCATAATTTGGATTACTAATAATCCTTTTGGGGTTTATGGCTTATGGTTTAGGGTTTAGGGTTTACTGTTTAGTATTTAGGATTTAGGGTTAATTTGCGAGTGCAGACTATTTTCTTCGCTAATCACTCGCAAATTTTCGAGTGATTTGCGAGTGCAGTCTATTTTCGTCGCAAATCACTCGCAAATTTGCGAGTGATTTGTGAGTGCAGGCTACTTTCCTCGCAAATCACTCGCAAGTTAAACGAAATAATTAAAAAAAAAACAGTGTAGGTCTTAAGGTTTTTCGATAAGATGCGAAGTTGTACAATAGTCTTCGTTTTTATAACAACGTTCGTATATTTGCAATTGTATATCACTCATAACAAAGTATAACTATTAGGAACATTTGGTCCATTTCATAAACTTAAAAATGCAAACTCGTTCATTAATAGTTATTTATTATACAAAATATATTTGTATGTTAACATCAATCATCTGATTCATCCTCATTATCATCAGATCCATCCTCATCATTATCAGATACATAAATGGAACTATATTCGTCGTCAGATCCCTCTTCCTCGTCATTATCAGTACTATCGTCTGCTTCAACCACAATGTCATCATTGTCGCTAGACTTTACATCCTCCAGCTCCCTTGTGGATGGGTCAACATGTATGACATCCTCAGTGGATTCGATCGGAGGAACCATCTCTTCTACTAGTCTATCTTCTTGCAACACAATGTCGTTTTCCGATTCGATTATACGACCCCTTGGACCTACATGGATGATAGAAAGCCATCGCTCACATCTTTCTATTATTCGTGGATAGGGGACGAACGTCACTTGCTCCGCTTGCAAGGCGAGTACAAATGGTTCAAATTTGTTGTACCTTCTGTTAGCGTTTACTTCTTTAACACCCAAATTGTCCACTCTAACACCTCGACCAACTGTTGGGTCATACCAGTCGCACCTGAATAATACGCAACGAAGATTCAAAAGGCCCGGGTAACTAACTTCTAAAATTCTATTTATAACTCCGTAGAATTCTGTTTTCCCACGTACGTAAGCCCCGTAATTTGCAGTTGACCTCCAAGATCCATGTTGGTACGTATGAAACGTATAACTGTGGGTGAAATACATCGGTGTCGTGACTATCTGGGAAATAGGCCCCTGCACGAGTTCGTGGAACCAAAGTGGGAACGGAACATCTCCATATCCATTATTCACCTGAAGTGATTATTTAACATATATGTTAGTGAGTTTCACTAATATATGTTCGACGTGAAATTATTTTAAATACTTACATAGAATTGCATTCACTTAACAAAATCTCTTTCCTTATACTTTTCGTACTCTTTTTCTGACAAATTGGGATAAGACGCACGAATTTGTATATCGAATAAGCTGAAATTAATAATAAACTAATTGGTATGTTAGTGTAATGTACATATATAGCTAATATTAAATATAAGTAATTAAGTTACATGTATACCTCTCAAATGGTTGCACGAAATCACAATTACGTAAAATATACGTGTGGGCACTGTGACAGTAGGCAAAATCTTCCCACCAAATTTCCTTCACCTTCCCGGCAAGTCGCCCAATTTGTGAGAAGATGTCAGGTACATATGGAGCATTATACGTAGATGCTACGCTGCCATCGTCATATCGTTGAGGTTTATTTTTCTTGGTTCGAACATTTGGGTTGAAGTAATATTGAGTAAAGTAAGAAGTTTCCTCAGTCAAACTTCCGGCGACGACAAAACCTCTACTCTCGCCATATTTTTTGCTTTCTTTTTAAGGTATCTCAAAATCTCTCGAACGGGTACATCCATCTAAAATGCACATAACCGGCAAGTGATGCTTCGTGTGGAAGGTGAACCAGGAGATGTTCCATAACATCGAAGAATGAAGGGGGGGAAATTTTCTCCATGTTGCAAAGCAGCAATGGAATATTACTTTCCAGCTTCACTATTCCATCCTCAGTCAATGTCCGGTTGCATAAATCGCGGAAAAACAGCCCAATGCCTAAAAATAAAATAATAGCGAGTTATTATTATACATAACATATACATCCTAATTATATTGACTCAATATGTTTGCTTACTTACCCGTTATAGCTTCGTGAACATGTTGCGGAAGTAACTCTCATAGGACAAAAGGTAAGAGCCGCTGCATAAATACATGGCAGTCGTGGCATTTCATGCCTGAAAATTTTTGTCCCTGCTCAACGCACCTAGAGAAATTTGAAACATACCCATCAGGAAATTTCATTGAGGATTCTGCACAATCAAACAAAGTTCTCTTCGCTGCATTCGTTAATCGAAAGATATGTACTGGTAATTTTCCATCACTTGTAATATGTAGCTCGTTTCTTGCACAAATGTCGACTAAGTCACGTCTAGACTTGACATTGTCTTTCGTCTTACCCTGCACATTGAGAAGCGTATGCATGATATTGTCAAAAAAAAATTTCTCGATGTGCATGACATCAAGATTGTGCCGAACCAATTGATCTTTCCAATATGGGAGCTTCCAGAAAATGCTTTGTTTATGCCAATTGTGACTTTCCAAATATTCATCGGGCATGTTTGCTCTAGTATGCCAATTTCCGCCCTGCCTCACAGTTTCTTGAGCACCATAATACTCAATTTGCTGCAAAACAGCAGCACCGGTCATATACACTGGGGGATAAAGCTTCACAACTTTGTTCCTCGTGGACAATTTCTTGTTCCTCCTATACAGATGGGAGATTGGAAGAAATCACCGATGACAATCAAACTAGCAAGGTTTACGTCCATGCTTCAGTTGAAATGCGCCTGATTGATGTGCACAGTAAGGACATGATAACCTGCCATGAGTTCTCCAACCATATAGCATACCGAATGCGGGAAAGTCGCTTATGGTCAACATAAGGACCGCAGGCATCTTAAAATTATGTTGTTGTGAATGGTTATACGTATGTACTCCTGCATACCATAAATGTTGCAACTCATGGATAAGAGGTTAAAGGAAAANATTTCTTCGGGTGCTTAGGCCCTGGCACAAGAATGCTCATGAACAAAAACTCCCTCTGCATGCACAGTTCCGGTGGGAGATTGTATGGCGTCAAGATGACAGGCCCTAACGAGTAGTTTCTACGAGAAATACTGAATGGACTAAACCCATATGTCCACAAGCCAAGATACACATTTCTACACTCGTTAGCGAAATCAGGGTATACCGTTTGAAAGTGTTTCCATGCTTTTGCATCAGACGGATGTCTAATCTCTCCATCTTCCGTTGTATGTTATGCATGCCATCTCATGGCAGTCGCTGTCTTATCGGAAAGATATAGATGCTTCAGTCTGTCTGTGATTGGCAAGTACCACATCCGCTGAAATGGTGCATGTGTACATCCAGTAGTAGGTTGATATCTTGGTTTCCCACAAAAGCGACACTCCTGCAACTTTTCATCATCTTTCTAAAATATCATGCAGTTGTCGATGCANATAAATCATTTCAGATGGTAACCCAAGACTGGAAACCAATTTCTGAATTGCATAATAAGACTCTGCCGAATTATTATCCACAGGCAAATACTCATTTAATAAATCAGCCCATGCATCCATGCAATTCTCAGGTAAGTTGTAATCACTT
>OVAN01009270.1:0-13931 GCA_900406275.1 Anastatica hierochuntica | reverse complement strand
ACCCTTTGTGTTTCCCATTAAGATCCTTGAAACCAAGATCCTTTTACTCACGTAAGCTCATTTTTTTATTTCTTCTTATGACAACTAGAGATTCATTTCCATTATGTACTTAGCTTCTAACCTTCTTTCTATTTTTCAAGAGCCACTTTCTAATCAAACTTTTGATTCATTTTTCTTTTCTTAGACGTTAAGTTTGGACTCTCTAGTATTTTCTTTTAACTTGGTATGGTTAGACTTACTCTTTTTCTAATCTCTAGTCTTTTTCTAATCTCTAGTCTTTTTCTTCTTCTTTTCCTTCTTCTATTTTTTGATTTTCTCTTTTTCTTATTCCCAACTCAAACCTTGGATTATCTAACTTTTAAATACTACTTCCCATGGTTGAGATACCTACACATTCCCATACCCAAAAAACCGAAATGAAAATCAAAGAACAACCTCTCTAAGTTTCTAATTAGCCTTAAAGTGAAGCTAATCCTAAGGAAGCACTCCCCTGTCGTTAAACTTCTTTGCACACGGGTCTTTACCCATGAGTGCACTTTCCGAAAGATGTCTCACATTCAAATTATTAGGGGGTTTTAAAGGAAGTTCAAAGGGTTGATAAGGGTGAGGTAACTACTCTAAAAGTGAGAGTAGCCACTTGAGCCAAGAAGGGTGGTAAGAATGGTAAACATAGCCCAAGTGTCCCGTGTTTATCCACGGTTAAGTATGACTAAGCCCATAAGCAAGATTATTAAGTCAAATTTAAGTTCCACTTAGTTGAGATTGGCCTAAAAAGATAACAAGCTTCAACATTCACCTAAGACTTCAAGAGTATTCCAAATATGTATTTTCCAGAGAATTCAAAGTGGTTTGAGCATTATCGTACTTCTAATGAAGGCATTGAACATTAGGCAAATATAAACTATCTACAATGCAATCCTATTATTATCCCTATGAAAATGCATATGCAATCCTATATGATTCTAATCAAATTGCAAAAATTTGAAAAATTTATGCAATTTTTCTGTACAATGCAAGTTTCAAGGTACGATAAAGGAAAATAAGACAAAGAAAACGTGAATTAGTAACTACTCCCTCTCCCAGACTTAAATTTCACCGTCTCGGTGATTCTTAAATCGTGAGAGAGAGTTTAAAACACAAATGCAAGTAAATGTATATACAGGGGTAATGGACTTGTACCTTGCACCAATGTGCATGTATGAATTGAGGAGTTTTGGTTTTTGAAGGAGGAAATCGTTTGGAACTTCTTTGTTTTATTTGAGCTTATTCCCTTGTGCTTTCCTTATTGGCCTTTGATGTGATTTTGGTACTTAAAAAGAGAATAGGTAACGTAAGTATTGATGGAGATGACAAAAACCGAATGATATGCCAAGAAGGTGTGTAAATCATAATCCATTCAAGCACAAAAGTCATTACTTAATTGGTTCTACTCAAGCCAATTTAGCGAAATTATTCAAACAACTTCCAAATTCAAGCTTTAATCAACATTCGCTTTTCTAAGTATTCATGCTAAATCCATTTATCAAGAAAAAATCAAACTCAAATTCTTGAACTAGACACTTTCCTAGGTTATGTCTATTTCAAATTATTCATTGATTCAAACAAGTTAAGATAGAAACGGTTTCGGCTTCATCATCATATCTCATCAAAAGATCTTCATCTACCGTGCATCCAAATTGTGATTCAAACTCCATAATAGCTTCTTCGGCCTCAATAAGGAATTCATCCTTGCTTTGATCTTCCTCTTCAAAACTCTCCACAATAGAACTTGTATTTGCTTTGAATGCTTCGATTTTGAGACTCGTTTCTTCTTTCTCTTAAACCCTTGGTATAATTCTTGTGTTGATTTCCTCCACATGTGCCATTTTATCCTCCATTTGAGAGCTAAAATTGTTGGCCATAACTTCCATCTTGGAACAAAGGGAATCGAAATGTCTTTCTCTCTCAATCCTTCCCCTTTCTTGTTCTTCCAACAACTTCTTAAGAAAGTTGTGGTTCTCATCTTCTCTTGAGACTTGGGGGGAATAGTTATCTTGATCTTCACGTTCTGTGTTCCTAGAATGGTATCTCTCACCCTTTTCATATTGTCTACTTTGAGCATAGTTCCTATATGGTTGATGATTAGTGGCGTCCATCCTCTTAAATCCTTCATTCAACCCATTCTTTATCTCTTTTTGCGATTGTAACAACTCCTTTACCATGTTGTACATCTCTTCAACTTTCGAAGCTTTGGGAGAATGAGGTTCTTGAACATTGTAAGGTTCGTTTCTAGGATAGTACCTCTCACCATATTCATGAGAATTCCTTGTAGCATAATACCCATGTGGTTAATGCTCTCTTGAAGTGGACAGCTCATAAGTTCCATGGTAGCTAGGGGGATTTAAAGCTACCTCTCTTTCTTATTCTTCCAACATGAGCTTCAACATTGAATTCATGTAGGAAGACATCTCCTTTCTTATTTGTGATGTACCTTTCAAAAAGAAAAAACACTTGGAAGAAAGTTAGTATCCAAACAAAAACAAATAAAACATAAAAAGAAAGTTTAGTTAAAGGAAAAATTGAAATTCTAATGAGAATCTACTTAGTTCCCTGGCAATGACACCAAAAAATTGTTGAGGCTAGATTTTGTTAGTGATTAATTCAATTTCAAGTTTTAATTTTATAAACCTTAATCACTAACAATCCCTAATAACCGCAAGTATACGGCTACGTCGATTTTAGTATTTAAGTGTCGAACCCACGAGAACTAGAGATTCAAACACTCGGAATACACAAAATCTCCTAAGTTAAGCAAATAGGAAGAGAGAGAGAAGTGACGACACAAAGATATTAAACATAGTGGAAAAACAACCTAAACAAGACTTAATATAATGGAGAAGTGGAACTTGGATTGGAAATTGAGAAGGGGTAATCAACTAGCTAACTAACAACAAAGGAGTCAATCAAAAGAACTAGTCTCACAACCAATGAATCATTACCAGCCTAATCCATTCTCATGACAATAGGCCAATTCCATATTAATTATACTCCCTCAACTCTTGCTTGTTGCAAATGATAAATCGATTAGGAATCATTAAGAACAAGTCCATATAGTCACTAAACTCCATAGCAATAAATTCTCATCGACTGATATAAGTTTCGCATGCTTTAGGCTCTCTTAGGTATTTCATCGAACACCTCTCGGGCGTGAAATTCATACATGTTAAGATCTAGTTTTTTTCCTAGATTTAGCATTAAGAACACCTAAGCCATAGGGATCTAAGTTCATTCTATCCTTAGAAATCATTATCAAACCACCTAATCACTCTCTAATCTACCAATCCAAGATCCAATGTGTTCTACTCACTAAGGCTCATGGAAAACCAAGAAGTGTCACAAGCATCTTGAAAATCAAAGCTTGAAGTGAGAAGAAGATGAAAAGAGGTGAGGAGAGATGATTGAAAGAAAACAAACACAAAGAAATCCAAGAAAAATCCTAATTTTGTAAGAAAAGAAGAAACTTGAATAAAGGGAGAAACTTTGATAGAGAACAAATGAAGAACAAAGATTTAGAGAGAAATGAAATGCATAAATGATATAAAGAGATCCAATCACAAAGTGTTTACAAATCTTTAAACCATTCTTAAAAACACAAGAACAAACTAAAAACAAGAGCTTAGGTAGCATAAGTGTTCTTTGTGGCTAAGAGAGAGTATTTATAGGGAAGGGAAAGAGAAGGGTGCCCTAGAAGCAATAAATTCGTCAAAGTGAGCTCTTGTCGCTCAAACGTGAGTTTCTATCGACCTTAAGCTCGACTGCTGCTCACCTTGGGCAGCAGAGCTCCAACTTGAGCAACTGTCGACCCAAACTGAGCTCCTATCGACCTTGAGGTCAACCCAAAGTGAGCTTCTTCTTTCATCTTTTGTTTGCTCCTTTTGCTTCCATCTTCTCCCATATTATTTGGCTCCTCTTTTCCTTGATTCCTTAGCTCCAAACCCACCTTGAATTAATCTCTAGAGCCTCCATGAATCCACCCCAAAGTTGCACCTACAAATGCAAAGAAATGATATGCAAATAAAATATGATCCTAAGCTAGACTCTAGACTCAAACTCATGGATTCTAAGACTTATGTGCAATATATACAACCTAAATTTGGATGAAACTAAGCCTAAATGCACCAAAATATATAAAAACAAATATGCACACATCACTATTAAAGAGAATCTCTTCACTGATTTTGAGAATCATAAACTTGTAAAAGCGTCACTACTTTAGCAAAAGTCAAGCCAACGCAGAGCTCAAGTCGAATCCTTGCAACCGCCAATCCCTATGACTTTTTCCACCAGTCAACCGTTGAATCCGTCAAGGGTAAGCCGGAAGAACCATCGCCGTTGCATTATTCTTTGACTCAAACATTCAAAAGCTTCGATATCCATAACTGTTTAGAACGAAGTAACGCATAATATATATTTGGAAAGCCCTCGCCGAGATAAAGTTGATTCCAAAGACAGATCACGATTACATCAACCGACGTGCCCTCATGCGCTAATCAAAGTTTTCGGTTGTGATTCACGCGCCACCGTCACTGTCACCGTCATTCGCCGCAATCGCCTTCCTAGGCCAATTACGAGGACAATAATCGTTGATAAATTAATACTTAATCTAATTAACGACGAAATTAAAATCGTTGTTTTATTGTTAAATGGTCGACGTAATGAAGGAAACGTCGTAAATTCATCCCAACATAATTTGATGTTGATTCGAAGTTATTTAACAATGATTTAACGATGAATGATATATGTCTGTAAATTATTGTTAAGTTGAACTAAATTATGGTTGATTAACAACGATTTAAAGACAAACTTTTAATCAAAAAGGGTCTAATGGACGTGGTAACTTTACGACGATTGTACGAAGACCAATTTACAAAACGATTTAATTTCCTTGTAAAATTATGTTGAAATTACAATATATGGTTTTGACATACCCCATAAATTCGTCGTAATTATCGACAATTAAACGACAAAAAGTCTTTTTAATTTTTATTATTATTTGCATATTCTTTGAGGTGTCTCGTAAATTCGTCGAAATAACGTCAAATTAACAATAAAATAAAAAAACAATTTTAAAAATAATATAATAAATTTTTCAAAAAAAATATAATACAAATTACTATTAAAATTTAAAATATTCCAAATTTTTACATGTTATTAATGTTTAAGTCTAAATCTAAATCAGTAAAAAAATTCATCAGCTACAACCCGGTCTTCAGCCGTCCTGTCATCCGGCTTGTTTGTCGCGTTTGTTGCGCTATTATTTTTGCAAACAAAAGACAACGAAGCTTTAATATTNCAAGCTAGAAAAGTCTAAACTTTGAGAATACACAATTCCTCCTAATCTAAGCAAATTGAGAAGGGGTTGGTTTCCTAACAATCTACTAAGCAATGCAAAACAAAAGCAATAACATAAACAAGATAGAGATAGCAAAGCAAGAAAGTAAATTAAGCAAAAGAAATTAGCATTAACTTAAATGACAAAGACATGAATTAAAGATAAGTAAAGTGATGGATCAAGGGTGAGTGTAATTGAAGAGACTAGTAAGATGGTAATAGTGGTGTTAGTTTAATCTATTATGAGCAATTCTATGACCAAAGACATCTATAGCTTACTCCACTCTCATGGTAGTAAACCATTTCTTATATGATGCAATCACTCAACTCTCTCTTATTGTGATTGAAAAATCAATAATAATCATTAAGGATAGGTACATTTAGTCACTTAACTTCCTAACAATCAACTCTCATTGGCTAAGAAAGGTTTAGCATGAATTAGATTCTCCTAGGCATTTCATCGAACACCTCTCGGGCGTGAAATGCATACATGTCAAGATTCCTTCAAATCAAGCATTAAGGCCTCCTAATCCATTAGAAACTAAAGATAAACTATCCCTAACACCATCATTACAATCTTATCTAGCAAAATCTCAAACTCCCAAGATCTATCTAAAGAGCCTGCTCACAAATCATGGAAGAGAAGAGAGTAAGGATGAGAAACATAAACATAAATAAATAGATAAAAGATCCAATATTCATAAATATAAAAAGAGACTCTTGATCTATAAGATCAAGAGAGAAAGCTTAAAACATGAACAAAAGTGTTGGAAAGTTGATAAAAGATGAGAGGTTTTGTTCCTGGAGGCTAAGAGGGGTATTTATACTAAAAGTGGGGAGTGAGAGGAAGCCCTAAAAGCCTTAAAACACGTCAAAAATCTGTAGAGGCAATGCCCCCATCGACCTTAGGCAAGCTCCATCGACTTGGAGGTCGATGGCTGGTTGCGTTTGCAACTTCTTCTTCTTGTTCTNTATACTCTCTTCTCCACTTCCTCTTGGCTCTTGATTCTCTTTGTTTCTTCACCATTTAAGCATCAAGAATCCATCATCCTAAGCTTTCAAGTTGCGCATCCAAATGTTGTACCGACAAATGCAAAAGAATGCAATGCAAAGACGAAAATCCTAAACTAGACTCAACTTAGAAACTTTATGAATTCTAACACGTAAATGCATTATATACAACCTAAATGCAACTAAAACACATACTAAATGATGCTAAATATGCGTTAAATTATGAACACATCAGCTCCTCCGAACTTGTCATTTGCTTTTCCTCAAGCAAACAACAAAGACCAAACCCGGAAGTGAGGTTTGCAAGTGGGAACTCACAACCACAATAGGAAGAAATCATTTATGCTCAATGTCCTAATGCATGGATCAACAAAGATTCAATGTACTTCGCCATATTCATCACAAAACCATCTCTAGGGACCTAGGCTAGGCATCCACAAGTTACTTCCTCAACCAATCTCATTAACATTCAATTAAGCTTTCATGTGCGTTCTTTACTTATGGGCAAAGCATCTAATCTGTTTGGCTTGGTAAGAGAAAGGCTAATAATAAGAAGAAGTGTTTAAAGAGCACTCATATTTTAGGTGGTTTATCTCAAAAGTAGTGCAAGACATTAGGCAAAAGCGAGGTGGAGTCAAACAATTAATACATACAAGATCTTACTTACCTCTAATGATTCCCACCCAAAAATTTCTAAGTCTACTTAATTATCCTTTGTGTTTCCCACTTAAGTCCTTGAAACCAAAATCCTTTTACTCTCTTAAGCTCATTTTTTCTCTTTCTTCTTATGACAACTAGAGATTCATTTTCGTTTTGCACTTAGCTCCCAACCTTCTTTCTAGAGCCATTTTCTAATCAAAGTTTTGATTAATTTTTCTTTTCTTATACTTTAAATTTGGACTCTCTAGGCTTTTATATGCTAAGGTTAGAGCTAATCCTTTTCTAATCTCTAGTTCTTTTCTTCTTTTTTTATTTCTTTCCTTTTTTCAATTTTTTCTTTCTCTTATTCTCAACTCAAACCTTCGATGATCTAACATTAAAGCTCTACTTACCATGGTTGAGATACCAACACATTCCCATACCCAAAAGCCAAAATTAACATCAAAGAACAACCTCCCTATATTTCTAATTAGCCTTAAAGTGAGGCTAATCCTAAGGAAGCACTCCCTTATCATTCAACTTCTTCGCACGCGGGTTTTTGCCCATGTGTGCACTTTCCGAAAGAGGCATCACATTTAAATTAATAGGGGGTTTGAAAAGAAGGTTTAAGCGTTGATAAGGGTTAGGTAACTACTTTAAAAGTGAGAGTAGCCACTTGAGCTAAGAAATGGTGGTAAAAATCGATAAACATAGCTCAAGTGTCTCGTGTTTATCCACGGTTATGTATGACTAAACCCATAAGCAAGATTATTAAGTCAAATTCAAGTTTCACTTAGTTGAGATTGACTTTAAAAGATAACAAGCTTCAACCTTCACCTAAGACTTCAAGAGGTTAATTCCAAAAATGGATTTTCCTTTGAATTATAGGTGGTTTAAGCATTATTGTACTTCGAATGAGGGTATTGAACATTAAGCAAGACTTAACTATCTACAAGGCTATTCTATCATTGTTCCCTATGCAAAATGGAATCCTATATGCTCTTAACAACCTAAGTATTTACAAATGGATGCAATCTATATGTCATGATTTGAAAAACAGATTCAAAATTTTTTTGTTTTTCGCAAAATATGCATATTTACAATGCAAGACTCAAATATGCATGAAGAGAGAGAAAACATCACAACTCAAAATATATTTAGTACTAAGCCCCTCCTCCGGACTTAAATTTCACCGTCTCGGTGAATCCTAAGCCTCGAGAGTGACTCTTTTAAAAACACACATCAAAAACAAAAATATGCAATGGTATTTACAAGTTGTTGTAGGCATACCTTTGAACACTCATATGTATGGATGTCGAGTGGATGAGACGATTTGGACCAAAGGTTTGTAATCAGATCAAATACATAAAGTTTCCTTAGCCTTTATTCTTGATTTGAATGGTTCTCTTTTGGTACCTAAGCTTGAGCAAAAAGGATGACTTTGAAACAAGATCGTTCCAAGACATAACCATCATTTATTTAAATTTAAGAACTTAAGAGTAAAGCATTGAAATAATAAAAAGGATATTCATGAGATTGCCTCTCAAGTGCGCTTGTTTAAAGTCTTTAGCTTGACTATTGCCAAGGAGGTGCTTTTGACTTCCATGGTGGATCATGAAGCTCAATGACAAGAATCTTCTTCATCAATGCATTAATCCCTTCTTCACCTTTCTCCTTCATCTCCTTGGTAACTATGACTTTTACCTTTGCAAAAGGTTTTTAAAAACCATTGCACTTAACTCGATAATCAATCACTCCATCAACACATTTTGTTGGAGTTAAAGTCATAGTAGGAAAATGAGTGGGGTTAAGAGGCACTCCCTTCTTATCAACGTCTTTTACCATGCTTAGGATTGCACAAGGAAGTGTTGTCTTTGGTGAAGGGTCAACGAGCATGATTGGACTTGAGCTCTGCTTCACATCCTTAGGTATCTCATTCTTGGTCCTCTCACACGAAACCACATTCTCCTTAGTCTTGACATCACATGAGGCATCTTATTCAACAATCTCACTAATTGAGTAAGGTTTGTCGGATTTCTCCAAATCACCATTCTTGGGGATAGATTTTGGCTCAAGAGATTTTTCACTTTTGGTTGTGTTTTGTGTAGATTCACTACCCTCTTGGTCCATCATCATCATCAAATTATTGATTCTCCCTTTTTTGGTGACTATATCCTTCAAAACCTTGTTGACTACCGGTTGGTCTTGACACCATTCCATAAATGGTATTGTAATCATGAGACCTCCCATTTGATCCTTGATTTTTTTGTATTTGGCTTCAAGGATTTGTTTCTTGAAATGATCGGGAAATGGTAGGTTCAATTCATCAATTGGAATGTCGGTGTTGGTTGGCTTCTTCTTTTTCTCCCTTTTTGGACGTGGAGAAGCTACTACCTTAGTAGCATTCTCTTGTTGATTTGGGTTCCCTTTAGAGTCCTTAGGAATTTTCTCTTCTTGGTTTTCCTCTTGAAGCTCTTCTTCCATAGGGACCTCTTCAACTTTCTCCTCATCCTCTTTAGGCTTCTCCTCATGAGTCCTTGGTGGCAATTTCTTTCCACTCCTCAATGATATGGCTTGACAAAACTCCTTAGGATTCACTTCACAATTTTTGGGAAGTTTTCCTTCTTGAGATTCCAACTTAGAAGTTTGTTCCGCTAGCTTGTATGCCATCTCCTTCACATAAGAGGCAAGAGATTTATACATTTCTTTTAGCTTCACAAAGTCTTCGTGATACTTATGGTCGATCATGTCTATCTTCTCAAACATTCCCCTTTTGAAATCATCCTTCGCAACCACAAGCATCTTTAACATGGTTTTAATCTCTTCTTCCTTAGAAGGATTTTGTCCGATAGAAGGTTTCTCTTCATGTACCCTTCTTGGTGAAGTTTCATGGGAATAATACCTTTTGTTTCCTTCTTGAACAAAAATAACCTCCTCTTGTTGGCCTCTAGGAGCTTCTCTAGTTAAATTTTCCTCCTTTGGATGCATCATCACTTCTTCAAAAACTTTCGCAAGTTTCTCAATCTTAGCATTCATCTCCTTATTGAGCTTATCATCCATTCTAGAGTGATTATCATAGCCATTTTCTTCATGGTAGCTTACTGCGAAATTTTCAACTAACTTCTCACCTTGTTCGGTTGACAAGCTAGCAAAATTCCCATTACTTGTCGTGTTCATAGCAAGCCTAAATTGTCCATGGACTCCTCGGTGAAAAATTTGTAGAAGGCTACCTCTTGTGAAGCCATGATGTGGGCAACTCCCCACATAACCACCAAATCTCTCCCACGCTTCTCCAAATGTCTCCTCTATTCATTGCTTGAAAGAGGTAATGTCATTTCTAAACTTAGTAGTCCTCTTGTGAGAGTAGAATCTTTCAAGAAATCGCTTCTTGCATTCTTCTCATGTGGTTATGGTTGAGCTTTTAACACTTCTCTCCCATTGAGAATCTTTATCTTCCAAGGAGAATGAGAAAAGAGAGAGCTTTACTAGATCCTCGTGAACTCCTTGCATCCTAACCATCTCACAAAATCTCTCAAAATTATAGAGGTGTTCGATTGGATCTTCCTCTTTAAGCCCAAAATATCGCAAGCTTTGTATCAATCCAATCAAACTCGGGTTGATTTCAAAGTGAGGAAGGTTGTGTTGAGAACATCTTATACCCATTCTTACAGGATTGGTGAATGGCTTGTAAAAATCCCCAATTAGCTCTTGAAGTGCACACTCCTCTTAAAAGTGGAACCTTTCCATGACACACCCATCATCATTTCCATTCCTCATACACAATCTTGGTTCTTCCATGACCAAGTTCATTCTTTGCAAATTCAAACCTCTTTGATCCCTTAGATTCATTACCTCACAAAGCAAAATAACAAACACAAAACCAAAGAGATTAGTTTGATACTTAAAAATAAAAGTTTAATCTCAAAAAGAATTGAAATCTCAAAGGTAAACTAGAACTAGCTATTTTGGCTCCCCGACAACGGCGCCAAAAACTTGTTGCGCGATTATTTTTGCAAACAAAAGACAACGAAGCTTTAATATTTATAAAAGCCCGCTTCCTAACAATCACACAATCCGCAAGGGCACGGATATGCTATTGTAGTACTTTGGGGTCAAACAACAAGGAGCATGTCAAGCTAGAACAGTCTAAACTTTGAGAATACACAATTCCTCCTAATCTAAGCAAATCGAGAAGAGGTTGGTTTCCTAACAATCTACTAAGTAATGCAAACAAAAGCAATAACATAAACAAGATAGAGATAGCAAAGCAAGAAAGTAAATTAAGCAAAAGAAATTAGCATTAACTTAAATGGCAAAGACAAGAATTAAAGAAAAGTAAAGTGATGGATCAAGGGTGAGTGTAACTGAAGAGACTAGTAAGGTTGTAATAGTGGTGTTAGTTTAATCTATTATGAGAATTTCTATGACCAAAGACATCTATAGCTTACTCCACTCTCATGGTAGTAAACCATTTCCTATATGATGCAATCACTAAACTCTCGCTTATTGTGATTGACAAATCAATAAAAATCATTAAGGATAGCTCCATTTAGTGACTAAACTCCCTAGCTATCAACTCTCATTGACTAAGAAAGGTTTAGAATGAATTAGGTTCTCCTAGGCATTTCATCGAACACCTCTCGGACGTGAAATGCATACATGTCAAGATTTCTTCAAATCAAGCATTAAGGCCTCCTAATCCATTAGAAACTAAAGATAAACTATCCCTAACACCATGATTACAATCCTATCTAGTCAAATCTCTAACACCCAAGATCTATCGAAAGAGCATACTCACAAATCATGGAAGAGAAGAGAGTAGAGATGAGAAACTTAAACATAAATAAATAGATAAAAGATCCAATATTCATAAATATAAAGAGATACTCCTGATCTAAAAGATCAAGAGAGAAAGCTTAAAACATGAACAAAAGTGTTGGAAAGTTGATAAAAGATGAAAGGTTTTTTTCTTGGAGGTTAAGAGGGGTATTTATACTAAAAGGGGTGAGAGGCAATGCCCCCATCGACCTTAGGCAAGCTCCCATCGACCTAGAAGTCGATGCCTGGTTGCGTTTGAAACTTCTTCTTCTTGTTCTTTCAATTGCCGTAAGAATGGCGTATTATTTGCATATACTCTCTTCTCCACTTCCACTTGGTTCTTGATTCTCTTTGTTTCTTCACCATTTAAGCATCAAGAATCCATCATCCCAAGCTCTCAAGTTGCTCATCCAAATGTTGTACCTACAAATGCAAAAGAATGTAATGCAAAGACGAAAATCCTAAACTAGACTTAACTTAGAAACTTTATGAATTCTAACACCTAAATGCATTATATACAACCTAAATACAACTAAAACACATACTAAATGATGCTAAATATGCGTTAAATTATGAACACACCGGCGTTTCCCCGATGGGTCGCCGTATATGATTCTGGTGTACATCGCAGAGCTTTTTCTTTTTCTTGTGTGTTATCTCGAACACTTTGCTCATCAGAGACATCACACCGGTGCCATTGACCTATATATAGACACAAACATATTAATTAGTNATATATATATATATATATATATATATATAAGAAAGTTAAAAATAGTTGCTTACTATTTGTAGTCGTCGCCTGGTAAAAGATACTTGTCATGATGTATGCAGCGTCGCCTTCTCGCCATCAGGACAAACTTTATTTCGTGACACGGAGCACTTAGCGGCAATAGATGTCGCAAGTGCATCCACCCATTATGCATTCATACCTCTCCAAACAACATTGGAGTGGAATGACGCTTCCCATCGTCTCCTTCCGTCGTCCACTTCTCCTTCCAGACGGAGACGGTGTTCGTGAGCTGCTTTATCGCTCGCTTTTTGAACTTTGTCTTTACTCTCTCATTGATCGAGATGTCTCAGTGCCATTTTTTCAGAAAGAAAAATGTAAAAGTGTAAATAAAGGTTAATGTAAATAAAAATCAAAATTCGGAAAACATTAAAAAATAGAAGAAAAAATAACTTACAGAGAAGCACTTGTACCAAGTCTTCTTGATGTGCTATTGTGTCTGGGGCCAGTTGGCATGGGGTTATGTGAAGCAACTCTTGATGGTGTCTGAGACACTCTGACCAACATAATTGTCGATCCCAAACCTATTTCACAAAAACAAAGTTCATAAACTTATATGTATATTTATATTTATTTAATAGATAAAATTAAAATGTAAAATGAGAAACGTACAAACAATTACTTGTCGCCTTGTTAGGGTCAGGGCGCTTAAGTGAATCATGTTCAGGTTGAACCAAAATGTCTTAAATACAAAGTAATGCGTATGGATTATGAGCCAGGACATACAAATATGCATGAAGCGGACATGTTAGAGTTGCTACTAAAGCAGTTGGAGCAGCTACTGGAGGGGGTGTTGCAGCTGTTGGTAGTTGTGGCGGTATTAGTGCGAAGTCTTCAAACTGACTCTCCAGGACTCCCGAAGATGTACTAGCACTAGCAGTCCCGGTAGATGTCCGAGCATTTGGATTGTTCTGACCCAACTCTTCCATGAACTAGATGTAATGTGATCTCATTCTCTTAGACATTTGTACCATTAATTAAATAATTCAATTCACTCTATGAACAAATTAAATAAACATATATATATACACTATATTCAATAACTTAATTTTAAAAAGTAATTTTAAATTAAATATATAGCCTAAAACAAATTTTAAAAATATCCTTAACCTAATTCATTTACGGGAAACAAATCCCATTACCTAAAACTTATTCATTACCTAAACCTAAATCAATACATGAAACTAATATAATGCATTATGTAAATTTGACATAACTTAAGGAAAAATATTTACCTTGGGATACATAGTAGAGAGAGTGTTGGTTCTGAGAGAGAGAGAGAGAGAGAGAGAGAGAGAGAGAG
>OVAN01009269.1:0-11517 GCA_900406275.1 Anastatica hierochuntica | reverse complement strand
GCATAACCATTGTCTCAAGATCCTATCTTTCTTTTGATTTGATCGAAGTTTACTCTTTGCTTTCATGTTATTTTCTTATTGCTTTCTTTATTGTACAATCACCATGGTTACCTTTGCTTTTGATTAGGTTTAGTAGAGACCCGTGACAATCTCTTACTAGATCGTCTTCTAGACTAGGACCCTTAGTATAATCTCCTTGTTTAGGTTCTACTAATCCAAGCCTCTAAATCCTTGGACGACTCTAAAATACTACAACTGACCTCGTTCTCTTGTGGGATTAAGTGTAGGGTATTAGGTTTTATAAATATTAAACTTTGGCACCGAGGAAACTCCTACGTCAATGGTCAAGTGGGTGTTTTGTGGACAGTCCATGAAATTGATTTTTCTTCACCAAGGCTATGATCTGAGGTTTAATCTCAAAATCATTCCTTTTAGGTTGACGAGGAAAAATTGGATTCCTATCCAAGAAGAATGCATCGGAAGAATAAAAGTCCTCAATAGTTTAAGGATGGCGAGGCTTCTTATGATGAACTCGTCCTTGAGAGGGGAGGATTCTAAGGTAAACCTTGGTTAATCAAGGCTTTAAGTAGTTGTTGGAGTTGTTGTAATCGAACTAAATTCCCAGCTGGAATTTGTTATGTGTTATCCACTTGAACACGTGCATTTCCACTTCCTGGTTGGTTTTGTTGAACGGGGGCAGCACCAAGAGGTTCTTGTGGGTTTTCTTGGACTTCTTGAAGTTCTACAGCAGCAGATAAGTTGGTGTGGGGGTGGAAGAAGGGCATCAGGGATGACGGTAAGTTCATGGCCAGTAGCTATGTCTCCTTGTTCAATAAGAATGGCTTGATTGTCCACAAGATGTGGTTGTTCATTAGGAGGATTCTGGTTTGGAAGTTCCATAACGACTAATATTTCTCTCTTTTGTCTCCTTATCGATCCCACGAGGACTAAGATCTTACACTACAGATTTAAGGATTCATTTGAGCTAAAACATAAAATAAAAAGGTTATTTGGTGAATTTAAAAGTAAAAGACAAAAACTTAAAGTAATTAAAAAGTTGTAAATTAATGGAAAAAGCGTTAGGCATATAGGACATTCACAGAGAATCATGCATCATAGAAAAAAATGATTTGTTTAGGAATTAGAATTAAGCAACGTCTAGAACTTGAAAACACTAATTTAGATCCTTTCCACTTTTAAGGTTCAGGATTTTATGCTTAGTAAGAAGGGACTTCGACTTTCGTACGTTATTAAAATAAATAAGCATGCATTATATGGATTCAGGTTTCGATAAGTTCACTAAGCTAAGACGATTGACTTTCGAAGCCTCCTTGTAACTCAACTTGCCAAAGATTTATTTAAGGTGATTTAACAAGCTTTTAAAGCCTCCTTGTAATAATTATTTATAATGCTAGGGCTTCTTAGGTTGTCCTTGGTTATGTCGGTTCATGCGGAATGAAAATTGGATAAGCGAACAGAAATATATGATATAAAATATGTCTCTGACCATAATATCGTTATGTGATTTAACTAGCTTTTGGAATTAAAATCTACCTATCAAAAAACTACTAGATTTGCAAGTAGAGTAATCATGTATAAAGATCAACCGAAAAAAAGACTATATGAATCCCTAATAAAATACTAGCATCTCATGATAACATGATCTCTTTGAGAAGCCTAAAGACTTAAACAATGAACTACTAAAACATGGAGCACGAAAAAAAAGCAAGCAATTAATGAGAAAAACATCAGATAATATATCAAGAGTAAAGAAATCTTCTCTATAAATAATTATGGAATGAATCTCTCCAAGGAACACTTGGAAACTTCAAGAACAAAGAAACGATCTCTCAAACCTTTTGACGGCTTGTAACTCTTTGTAAGAATTTCATGGCTTCCCTTTTTAAAGGCTAAAAACTATTATTTATAATGCTAGGGCTTCTTAGGTCGTCCTTGGTTATGTCGGTTCTTGCGAAATAAAAATCGGTTAAGCGAATTGAAAGATATGAGATAAAATCTGCCTCTAACCATGAGATTTCTCTACGACTGGAGTGTTCCAAAAATATTGACAACTCCATCACCCGATCGCAGCTTTAATCTTGCTCCACTTGCGTCATTTCCGAGACGGACAGACACGTCTTCGCTTAAACGAATATAACTCCTTGGTCACAGCTCCAAAGAACTTCTAACTACCTGAATTTGAAATCTAACTCAAAGTTCCAACTTCTAACAAAATTCCAACTCAACCCAATGAGGGGAAGATCTTTGTTCATGACGATCTTTCTAATGCTGAAATTTGTCCACATTTGAAAAAAATGCAAAACTCAATTGTTTGAGCCTCCGTCTTTTTGACCCGTCAATAAAACTTGCATGGTAATACTAATGAGGTCCAATTAGCACATTTCTACATCCTTTTCGATGACTTAACCTTATTAGTCCCTAAAATCACAAATAAGAAAACTACCTATAGAGGTCGATAAAGCGTTAAAAACCTGCAAATAAATAATTAAAAATCCAACTAAGAGTTGTAAAATAATAGTGTTATCAGTAAACCACTTTTATGAGCTTATAGGAGTAGGTAAACAAAATTTTGATGTTCTTAGCATAGTATTTTTCGCGCAACTTTAATGCATCTTTGTTATGGATGAATTTTTAACATGTACTTTGATGTCATTGTTTAAACTTTGAGTTTTGTTTTTAACAACTTTTATGAGCTTACAAGAGTAGGAAATCAAGATTCTAAAGTTTTTAGCATTGTGTTTTTCGCGCAACTTTGTGCATCTTTGTTCTGGGTAACTTTTGAACTTGTAAATTGATGTCATAGTTTAAATTTTGGGTTTCATTTTAAACCATTTTTATGAGCTTATAAAGTATGACAACAAGATTTTGAAGTTTATAACATACTGTTTTTCGCGCAACTTTAATGCATGTTTGTTCTGGGTGACTTTTTAACCTATACTTTGATCTCATAGTTTAAACATTGGGTTTTGTTTTAAACCTTTTTGATGAGCTTAAAGGAGTAGAACAAAAAGATTTTGAAGTTTTTCGCATAGTGATTTTCGTAAAACTTTGATGCATCTTTGTTATGTGTGACATTTTAACTTGTAATTTGATGTAATAGTTTATATATTGGGTTTTGTTCTAAACCACTTTTATGAACCTCTAGGAGTTGGAAAACAAGATTTTGAAGTTTTTAGAATAGTGTTTCTCGCGTAAGTTTAATGTATCTTTTTTATGGGTGACTTTTTAAATTGTAATTCGATGTCATAGTTTAAAATTTGGGTTTTGTTTTAAACCATTTAAATGAGATTATTAGAGTAGGAAATCAAGATAGTGAAGTTTTTAGCATAGTGTTTTTCGTGCAACTTTGATGCATCTTTGTTTTGGGTGCCTTTTAACTTGTAATTTGATGTAATATGAGCTTATAAGAGTAGGAAAACAAGATTTTTAAGTTTTTTTTCTTCACACAACTTTGATGCATCTTTGATCTGGGTGACTTTTTAATTTGTAATTTGATATCATACTTTAAACATTGGGTTTTGTTGTAAACAACTTTTATGAGCCTATATGAGTAGGAAAACAAGATTTTGAAGTTTTTTAGCATAATATTTTTCGCGCAACTTTAATGCATCTTTATTATGGGTGACTTTTTAACTTGTAATTTGATGTCATAGTTTAACTTTTTGTAATTTTTTAAACCACTTTTAAGCGCATACAGGAATAGGAAAAACAATAATTTGAAATTTTTAGCATATTGTTTTTCGTGCAACTATAATGCATCTTTGTTCTGGGTGAATTTTTAACTTGTAATTGGATGTTATAGTTTAAATTTTGCTTTTTTAAACCATTTTTATGAGCTTATAGCAGTAGGAAAACATGCCTTTGAAAATTTTAGCATTGTGTTTTTTCGCGCAACTTTGATGCATCTTTGTTTTGGGTGACATTTTTAACTTGTAATTTGATGTCATACTTTAAATTATGGGTTCTGTTTTAAACCATTTGATGAGCTTATAGGACTAGGAAAACAAGATTTTGGAGTTTTTTTTTGTTTTTCGCCCAACTTTGATGCGTCTTCTTTTTGGGTGACTTTTTAACTTGTAATTTGATGTCATAGTTTAAACATTGGGTTTTGTTGTAAACCACTTTTATGAGCCTATAGGAGTAGGAAAACAAGATTTTGAAGTTTAGCATAGGATTTTTCTCGCAACTTTAATGCATCTTTGTTATGGGTGACATTTTAACTTGTAATTTGATGTTGTAGTTTTAACTTTGTGTTTTGTTTTAAACAACTTTTATAAACTTATATGAATTGGAAAACATGATTTTGATGTTTTTAGCATAGTGTTTTTCGTGTGACTATGATGAATCTTTGTTCTGTGTGACTTTTTAACTTGTAATTGGATGTCAAAGTTTAAATTTTGGGTTTTGTTTTAAACAATTTTTATGAGCTTATAGGAATAGGAAAACAAGATTTTAAAGTTTTTAGCATATTGTTTTCCACGCAACTTTAATGCATCTTAGTTTTGGGTGTCTTTTTAATTTGTAATTAGATGTCATAGTTTAAACATTGCGTTTCATTTTAAACCACTTTTATGGGCTTATAGGAGTAGGAAAACAAGACTTTGAAGTTTTAGCATAGTGTTTTTCGCGCAATTTTGATGCATCTTTGTTCTGGATGACTTTTTTAACTTGTAATTGGATGTCATAGTTTAAATTTTGGGTTTAATTTTTAACCATTTTGAGTAGCTTATATGAGTAAGAAAAAATATTTTGAAGTTTTTAGCATAGTTTTTTTCACGCAAATTTGATGCATTTTTTGTTGTGGACGACTTTTTAACTTGTAACTTGATGTCATAGTTTAAACTTTGGATTTTGTTTTAGACCACTTATATGAGCCTATAGGATTAAGAAAACAAGATTTTGAACAAGAAAAAATGATTTAATGTTTACTCCGCGAACTGAAGCTTGCTTCATGTTGGGCATTTACTATCTAGGAGATATAATTATCTGCTTGTTCAACATTTATTTTGCAAGAGCTGTATATATATGCATTGTTTTGAGCAATAACAAATTAAGGAGAATTCTTCTTCTCTCTTCTTTCTCTCTAAATTTCGTCCATATCTCCTTCTCTTATTTCTTGTATATTTTCTTCTCCAATCTTATCATTTCTCTTAAGGGAATCAATTATTTGCTTTGGTCTAGAATGATGAAAACTTCTCTTGGAGGTCATGGTCTTCTGGATCATGTCACAACAGGTGTGGCTCCACAACAGAAAGTTCAACAAGGTGACCAGCAGATTGTTGTGATTGATAAAGACAAATGGACTCGAGAGGATATGATGGTTCAATCTTCTATTCAAACTTCTCTTAATTAATCTATTTTGGAGGCTTACTCTTACTTTGAGACAGCCAATGACCTATGGGATACACTCCAAAAGTTATATGGTAACATATCCAATCTCAGTCGTGTGTTTGAATTTAAGAAGTGTATGAACACACTTAATCAAGAGGATATGGAGTTCTCTCAGCAATTTGGGAAATTCAGATCCTTTGACTTGAACTTGACATGCTAAGGCCAAGCTCTATTGGTCCTAATGTTATCTATGAAATGTGTGACCAGGATAAGGTGGTTAGGCTGTTTTTAACCATGAATTCAACATACAATGATCTCATCAAACATACTTTGAGGTCTAATAAATTTTTTACACTTGAAGATGTCTGCGCCCAAATTCAAAAAGAGCAAGTTTTCCTCGGTTTGTTTGGTGGAAAGGAGGTCATTTCCATTTCAAATAAGGCTGGGGAAATTCAAGCTAAAAAAGTAACATATAAGAAGGAAGAAAAGAAGGTTTGGGTATGTGATCATTGTAAGACAAAAGGTCATATTAAGGATAAACGTTGGATTCTTCATCCACATCTTAAGCCAATAAAGTTTAAGGACAAAGATGCTAGGGCTCATTTATCTACTGATGCTTCTGAAAAAGCTGGTCCATCATCTACCTTGAAGAGTATTGAAACTGAGATGATTAGGAGGTCTGACCTTGATGCTATAATTAAACTTATCAAGGAAAACTCCGGTAACACTCTGGGTATCTCCTTTGCAACTTTAAACATGTCTAAACCCTTAATTATTGACTCTAGTGCTTCTCATCACATGATACGTGACACTAAACTAATTAAGAATATCTGCTGTAGGAAAAGTTATAATTGTAAATGGTGATAGAATAACAATTAAAGGAGTAGGAAACCTGAAATTGTTTGATAAAGAGTCTAGTGCTTTTTACATGTCTGATTTTACTTCTAATCTTCTATATGTAAAAAAAGGGGCTATTGATTTAAATTGTAGTGTCATCTTTAGTTCTAATGATGTACAGTTTCAGGATATTAAGAGCAGTAAGTATACTGGAATGGGTGTTGCAAAAGACGACTTATACTTACTTGAAGAAACTAATTCTCTCTCTGATCTTACCTGTGTTTTTAACTCTACTTCTGTTTTCAATAATGGTACTTTGTGGCATGTTAGACTTGGTCATCTTCACGTCAAAGCATTGAACTTGTTTTTCCCTGATGTTTCGTATAAGAATGATCAGTGTGAAGCTTGTATTTTGGGAAAACATTGCAAATTTTTTTTCCATGATCAAGTACTATCTATGAAAAATGCTTTGATCTTGTTCATTCAGATGTTTGAACTGCTCCAGGTGTGGCTAGAGAAAATCAGAGTATTATGTTTTTATCAATGAGAAATCTAAATACACTTGGATAACTTTGCTTAAGTATAAAAATATGGTTCTCGAGGCAGTTTAAAATTTTCTGTCTTACATTGCAAATCATTTCAATGCCAAGCTCAAAATTTTTATATTAGATAATGGTGGAGAGTATACTTGCAATGCCTTCAAGCAATATATGTCTCAGCAAGGGATTATTCATCAAACAAGTTGTCCTTCTACACAATAGTAGAATGGTGTTGCTGAAAGGAAAAATAGACACCTAATGGAGGTTACAAGGTCTATGATGTTTCATACAAATGTTCGTAAAAGTTTCTAGAATAATGTTGTTATCTCTGCCTACTATCTCATCAATCGGATTCGTATCAAGATTCTTAATCACATCTCCCCATTTGAGGTATTAAACAAAGAAAAATCATCTTTAGATCACTTACGTGTTTTTGGGTGTCTTTTCTATGTTTTTTATACCAGGAGAACTTACGCTACAAGAACTAACGTCAATTGCGAGGAACAATTTCCTCGCAAATTCCTAGCAAATAGTTATTTGCGAGGAATTTGCGAGGAATCGGAGGAAATCGTTAATCGTTAGTCGCAAATTGCCTTACCTCGCAATTTCGTCGTAAACTTGTGAGGAAAAAGGTTAGCCGCGTTGTGCTCGCAAAATTGCGAGGAAATTGGTACCAAAGAAAATGCGAAAAATTTACGAGAAAAATAGAAATCGTAAAATAATGCGAGGGAAATGCGAGTAACAAACGCCTTTACTAGCAATTTCATCGCAAAATATTGCGACGAAATTACGAGGAAATAGGATTATCCCTCGCAAATTACTCGCAATATTTTTGCGAGGAAATTGCGAGTAAAAAGATCATTTCATCGCAATTTTGTCGCAAAATTTTGCGACCAAAACGCGAGGAAATGCATTTATTTCTCGCAATTTCCTCGCAAAATATATGAATTTTTTTTAAAATTAATTGAAATAAATTTAATAAAATTTAACTAAAATAAACAGAAATAATTATAAAATAAAATATAAATATAAAACAAAAATAAATACTAAAATCTAAACGTCATCTCTCGGCGTCTGTTACGGCTGTTGCTGCTGAACCTCCGAGGCGTACCGAGCAAACTCGAGGTTTTTCTCCGTAAGCCAACTGAAAAGGCGAGAATGATCGCTAACCTGCTGCTCGTAGTTGACCATCTTCGACCGAACAACAATGACATCCTCGCGAGCTGCGTTAGCTTCTGCGTGAGCTGCGTTAGCAGCTGAACGAGCCGCCAGAAGCTCCTCCTCGGCCCTCTTCAGCTTCTCCTCAAGTGAATCCGAGTATACACTTGGATGCTCAAAACCTGTTGTAGCTGAAGAGGCCTTAGATTGGAGAGACCCAACACCAAAAAACCGGCCTTTCGACCGGGGAGCAAACTACAGAAGAGAACAAGAAACGTTGGTAAACATATTAAAGAATTAAAAAACCAAAATATGTATTAAAATTAATTACTACTAACCTCTGTGAAAATCTTGTTCTTCACGAACTGGGAAAGACCCGTAGACTGGACGGAGCTATCTGTGCACTCCATCGAAATAGCAATCTCCGAATACTCGATCCGACGGCAGACATGGATCTCGAGCTACTCGGACTTCGCATCAACATAGGTGACGTCCAACTTCTTCTTCGTCTCTTCTAGCACGGCTAGAAGATCGCGAACGCTGGCACCTTGCTTAGCCTTATTTAACATATTATTTACATTATTTATTTTTTTTAAAATATTAACAACAATTAATTTTTTTATAAAAATATTTAAATCATTTAATTATTTATCTTAAATTATTTAAAAAATTAAATACTTACGATTTTTCGGGCCTTAGCCGTGAACTAATCACGTCTGGCTGTATGTGTCGGCTCCGCCCTCTGCGTCTCAGAGTTCTTCCGGGCCGCGGTGCACTGCTGGCTCCTTAAAACGTGTTTTTCCCCTCTCAATGAGCGACTAGCTGAAGCCAGATGTCGTTGTCCATCCAGTCTGGCCTCCCGTTCTCGACCCCTTGACGATCCCATTTCTTCTTCCATCGAAGGGCTTGGTCCGTGAGATGGTCTTTCACTTTGTTCTTGAACGTCTCTTTCACCCGTTCGTCATAAGTTCGGTCCCAATTGTACGATTGCTGGAAAAAAAGCAAACATTAAATATTTAATATTTCAAAATAAAATTAATATTAAACATGTAAATACTTACGATGAACGCAATGAACCATGCGTCGAGAATGGACTGAGGCACCTTTCTAATGCTCGTGTAAGGCCCCCTGAACTGGTGCTAGAAGATCTTCGTTACCTACTGCGTGACCTTCCCGTCGTCGTCGAACCTGAAAAAAAAGGTCAAATTAGTAGATAATACAAAAAAATATGAAATTCAAAATAAACCTTTAAAAAAAATTACTAGAATGTCCCTGGAGGTCGCCGCGGGTGAAGTCTGGGCAAATTAGCTCGAGCTGGACTCCGAAGAAGATCCTCACGAGAAATCCGCAGCAGGTGTATTGTCGTACCCGATGTCTATCCCGGCGCAGGCCTACCTGACGTCCGTATATAGGCATCGAGACCGAAAGGGTCGTCCTCTTTGTACATAATTACAAAAATTTAATTTTTAATAATAACGATTATGTAATATAAATTTTTTAAAATATTTTATAATTTAAAATTGATTAAAAAATATTTAAAAATTTGAAATTTCAACTTTAATTATGTAGAAAACTAGTTATGTTTACAAAAACTTTTTACATTTTTTTATAAATTTATATTGAATATTACAAATTATTAATAAATTTTCTACATATAATTACAAAATATAATAGTTTATGTTCTACGTTTCATTCCGAAAATATCTATTAATTACTTATCTAAACCACCTAAATCTACTAATTATAACATCTAATTACTATCTAAACCACCTAAAATTTTTGTATCTATCTAAATACTAACTAATATTAAACAAATAACTTTAAAATTTACATTGAAGTTATTTGGATCCATGGAGGAAAGGAGAGAGAGAGAGAGAGAGAGAGAGAGAGAGAGAGAGATTTGGGCGAGTGAGGAGAGAAAGAGGTGGGGTATATATATATATATATATATATATTTTTTTGTTTCCTCACAAGCAGTCGCAATTTCCTCGCAATTTTTGGGGATTTGGCGCTTTGGTTTTCGATCTGGCGCCAAAAATTGCGAGGAAATTGCGAGGAATCCTCACAATTTCTTCGCAATTTTTGGAAAATTTTCGACAAACCGTGTGAATTAAACACAATCCGCCAAAAATTGTGAGGAATCTGCGAGGATTTTGATAGCTCAGGTTTTCACCCGAGATAACACTGCAAGTGCACAGATGTACGTTGTAGTGGTTCGGGATCGAATCCACAGAGACCAAAGGTAGCACAAAGAAATAGAATCAAACATTGGGCTTAGGCTAAAAAGATGTGTTGTAGAGATGATGCAAAATCGATAATAAGAGAGCACAAAAAACGCAGCAAGCAACGAGGTTGTAAACAATTCAAAGAAGTGTTGGGCATCGGGTATTCTCAGGGAAACATTTCATTGTTGACTTAGACTACAGATTAGGGAAGAGATTAAGAACCGTCTTAAACTCAAATTCTAATCGAGAACTGATCTACTTTCGTTGCATCAGCGCCCTATGCACTAGAAACCTCGAGACTAACTTCCGTTGACCCTCGATTTCTAGTCATGCATTACTAACAGATTTGATAGGTTCCCAATTCACTTAAACATCAACTTCCATTGGCTTAAGAAGAATTGCTCATCTATAATTCTTTCAGGCATTTAATCATTCCCCTTCCCGCAGTTAAACAACCTAAGATCAGAAACTAAGTGATCAATTCAGTTTCATGCATTACGATTAACCATAGATTAATATNCACTTAAACATCAACTTCCATTGGCTTAAGAAGAATTGCTCATCTATAATTCTTTCAGGCATTTAATCATTCCCCTTCCCGCAGTTAAACAACCTAAGATCAGAAACTAAGTGATCAATTCAGTTTCATGCATTACGATTAACCATAGATTAATATCCATTAGATAATATCCCTAATCATGCAATTCTATATCAACAAATCACGAATCCCCTTTGGGAGAACCCTAAACCCAACGAATAAACTACTCACTCATAGATAAATAAAAAACACAAATCAAATTGAGAGGCATGATCGTATATTGCATAAATAAGAGTAAATAGGGTTCCGAAAGCTTCTCAATCGAAGAACTAAGATGCTTCTTCTCCCTAGGATAGAAACTCAATCTCTCTGCTCTCAAAGTCTCAAAAACTGCATAATAAAAGGAAAAACTCGAATCTAGGTCTTTTAGGTGAAATCCGGTTAGAAATAAGTTCGGTCTGGTTCTTTGTAAAATCGATCCGCAATTCTGGACAGGGTTCTGTCGATCCGGGGACAAGGATCGGTCGATCTTTGTCCAAATTTCTGGGTATTTTGGACAGGGATCTGTCGATCCATGTCTGGATTGGTCGATTTGTGTCCAAAATTTTGTGTATTTTCAAGCTTTTAACGAACACTTCCTTCGATGCTTGAAATCGATCCAAAATGCATTCTTTTCGCACATTTAAGCTCAAATCCTGTAAAAACAAAAAAGAACACAAAAACCGTGCCAAAATAATCCGAATACATACTAAAAACCTTAGATCTCGTGTGAAATCCATAGCAAAAACCTACTAAAATACTGACACATCAAATTCCGCAGACTTGAATCTTTGCTTGTCCTCAAGTAAAGGAAACGAATACTAAGCCT
>OVAN01009267.1:0-17142 GCA_900406275.1 Anastatica hierochuntica | reverse complement strand
ACCTCGGTTCTTATGCATGTTCCATTGAAGCATCTACAAAATGAAACTCATGCAACAAGTGACTAAATTCATAACACTAAAATCTATATATTGACCTAATCTTTTCTTTGTAAATTGAAAGTTAATTCAAGATTTACCCAAGGACTTAGTAGAGAGTCTGCTGTTTACAAAGAAAACAAAGACAAACCACACGATGCAAATGCACAAAACTGTTATTGTCAACGCCCAAATTTTTCACTTCTTTCGTGCATCTTTGCTTGAATCCCCACCGCTTTTTTTTTAGTTATCACCACCGCCTTTTGTTGAGTAATCGCCGCCGCCTTGTCTTGAGAAATAGAGAGGACTAGCAATCCGATGTATCGCCATTATGTGGGAGTCCATTTCATTGCTCTGTAATAATGTGTGCTTTTCTATATCTGTTTTTGATTGTTTAAGAGTGCAACTTATTTCACAATCTCACCTCGGTTCTTATGCATGTTCCATTGAAGCATCTACAAAATGAAACTCATACAACAAGTGACTAAATTCATCACACTAAAACCTATATATTGACTTAATCTTTTCTTTATAAATTGAAAGCTAATTCAAGATTTATCCAAGGACTTAGTAGAGAGTTTGCTGTTTACAAAGAAAACAAAGACAAACCACAGGATGCAAATGCACAAAACTGTTATTGTCAACGCCCAAATTTTTCACTTCTTTCGTGCATCTTTGCTTGAATCCCCACCGCTTTTTTTTGAGTTATCACCGCCGCCTTTTGTTGAGTAATCGTCGCCGCCTTGTCTTGAGAAATAGAGAGGACTAGCAATCCGATGTATCGTCATTATGTGATCCATGAACATGTCACATTCGACTATTCTCACACCATCCAAAGTAATTGCATCATCAGATGTATTGTTGTTGCCCAGTGTGATTGTGAATCCCGCTAGAAAAGTAAGGATGCTACTCTTATCTTTCTTGCTTACTAAATCTTTGAACTCTAACTTCTGCAGGATCAAACGGTATGCAACTAAACAGCTAAATCATTCTTGTATTTAGTTATTTGAAAATTCTACTTTTAAATGTTTTTCTTGCAAATTACACATTTTGTTTTTTTACAGATGAAACCGTCTTTAAATATTTTTTTCAAAATGCTTCATCTATTTCATAATAATAGATATTTTAACAAATTTATTTTCAAAATTTATTTTTAGACTTTCTATGTATATTTTATTAGTTAATCCTGATAAATTGTTGAATTCAAATAATCTTTTTGGACGCGAAGACTATTCTATTACTCGATGGCAAAAAAAATGTTATTCTATTACTCAAACTTGAAGTGGTGTAGCCAACCACACCGGAATAGAACAACCAACAAAAGAAAAAATAACACGATGATATATTCATCTCCTAGTCTCCAGATCTTCGGAATCGCTAACACCATCGTCCTTAGAGGTTGTTTGCGCGGGTTCACAGGTTTGATAATCATACCAAACTGATTTGCAAGATTCGTCCCATTAAACTCCCTTCTAACGCTATATAAAATTATATTATATAATTGGTTTTTTGTTATGATATCCTCTTGGAAGAGTAGCAATGTAAATCCTAAAAAATATTATGAACGTAATATTTATTAATGATTCAACTATTTCTCCAAACATTATCGATTTTCAAATCAGAATTATCTTTAAAACCAAAAAAAAATCAGAATTATCTTTAAAACCAAAAAAAATTCAGAATTATCTTTTACGTTTTCTTATTTGAATATTTTTACCAGAATTATCGGGCCGCTTTTGACATGTTTTTGGGCTAAATTGGACTTTATATTAAAGTGATTGGGCCCTCATCTTCTATGTTTCTTTTTGGTGGATATTATTAGTTAACAGATGCATGACTTTAAATCTGTATTAATCTAAAGTCTTATAAAATATGGTTTCTTGTAATTTGGGTATTAATTTATTTACGCTGGTGTAGAAATTAACCGTCTTGAGATGATTCTACTAAGAAATATATTTGACTTAAGCTAGTTGGTTTTAAAAATTAGTTTGATTCTCTGTTACTGACATCTCACCAGACGACTGTGTATCTACATAGTCTTTGTTTTGTTGATTTCCTTGTTTCCAGCCACTTTTTTTTGTCAACAATGGAAAAAGATTTCTCGTTGGTCCTGGAGGAGGAAGAAGAAGATAACTGCAATGAGAAATCTACAGAAGAAACGAGTTATCTGTCAGCAGAGATGATGAAGAAGGTGGTCTTCATGGCGATTCCAATGGTGGCAGTTTCGGTTTCTCAGTACCTTCTTCATGTTATCTCCATGGTCATGGCTGGTCATTTGGACGAGGTCTCACTCTCAGGCGTAGCGATCGGCACTTCCCTCACTAACGGTACTGGTTTCAGTCTCTTGTTTGGGTTGGCGGGTGCGTTAGAGACACTGTGTGGTCAAGCTTTTGGAGCACAACATTTTAGAAAAGTTGGTGCATACACTTACGGCTCAATGCTTTGTCTTCTCTTCTTCTGTTTCCCGATCTCTCTTGTATGGTTTTTCATGGATAAACTCTTAGAGCTCTTCCATCAAGATCCTCTTATATCCCAATTTGCTTGTAGATATTCAATCTGGCTTTTACCGGCTTTATTTGGATACGCTCTTCTTCAATCTATGACTCGATATTTCCAGTCTCAAGGATTGGTTCTTCCTCTGTTTTTGAGCTCTCTTGGAGCTCTTTGTTTTCATGTTCCCTTTTGTTGGCTTCTTGTCTACAAACTGAGGTTTGGGATTGCTGGTGCCGCTTTGTCCATAGGTTTTTCATATTGGCTCAACGTAGTTTTGCTTTGGATTTTCATGAGAGGCTCTGCTTTGCACCGCGAAATGAGGGATCTTCGTTTGGAAGAAATCTTCTCGAGCGCTAAGCAGTTCATCTCCCTTGCAATCCCCTCTGCAATGATGACATGGTAAACTCTTATATTTTCAAGCTCTTGATTTGATCTCTTCTTTGATTGATTATTAAACTCTGTTTTGAATGAGTAACTAAAGCCTTGAATGGTGGTCGTTTGAGCTTCTACTACTATTTTCTGGACTCTTACCAAACTCAAAGCTTGAAACATCGGTTATATCCATTTGGTATGTATAGACAAACAACACCTTGTACATATATTAATACATTCAATATTGATTTGATCTTTCTGTCTTTATTAATGGAACAGCCTAACGACATCGGCTTTGCATTACGTTCTTGTGTATGCAATCGGAGCAGCAGCAAGGTTCCACAAGAATCTGACTTTTTTTTCTTTTCTCTTGGAAGATTGCTCTTGACATTTTGTTTTTTGTTTTGTTTGAGATAGCACATATGTATCAAACGAGCTAGGAACTGGAAATCCAAATAGAGCTCGAGCTGCGGCTATTTCAGCTGCTTTCCTCTGTGGTGTTGAAGCCACCGTAGCAACCATCACCCTCTACAGTTTCCGAAAGAGTTGGGTTTATATTTACAGCAACGAGAGAGAAGTTGCTGACTATGCAACACAAATCACACCCTTTCTCTGCCTATCCATTTTCGTAAACAGCTTTCTTGCTGTGCTCTCAGGTAATAAGGAATGAGTGTAATTTATTACATGAAATTTAGACAACATGACGATGGGAAAATTCTTTTTTTCTTCTATTTTCCAAAATTTTCGATAATGGTCCCATACACAACCGGCTGGTTCGGTTTTAGTTCAATTTTGGTTCAATTTTCTCGGTTTTTCAGTTAGTAAAGTCATTACCACATTATAACTACATTCACTTTAGTTTGGTTCTGTTTGGATACATTCAAAACTTAAACCACAAAAATGTTTGGTTTAGTTTTAAATTTTGAAATTTGATTAATTTTAGTAAAAGTGGGAACTAATTATAACATATAAATCTGTATAGCTCATATTTATATAAATATTTTCATGATACAAAAAAAAAACAAATTAAGTAAGAATTACCATAATAATATCTAAATAAAAACCTTAAAATTATAATTTATTTTCATTTATACTAGATTAATATATTATTGTAAACTAAGAATTTTTAATCTGTTAAAAGATATTTTGTTCATAATATATAATTTTTTAAAAAATTTAGTGCATACTATATACTATTATATTGAAATTTTGAACTAATCGATTTTTTCGGTTAATATCCAAACTATTTTCGTATCCACGGTTTTTAAAAAAAATACATCCATATGGTTTATATGGTATATCCATATCCAAACCATATACTCTACCCCAATTTGATTCAGTTCGGTTCGGATTGGTTTTACCATATTGAACATCTCTATTGACTTATTCTCATGCTGTTTCAAGCGGTAGTCATTTTAATGGGAAAATAGACTTCTCTACTCACAAGTCCCAACCCCATTAAGTAAATCCTTCTACCTCTTGACACCCTGAATTTTTTCATAATGTAAACTTCCTTCCTCAGGGATTGTAAGAGGGGCAGGGTGGCAACATATAGGAAGTTACGCAAGCATAGGATCATACTATCTGGTCGGAATTCCATTGAGTTTGATCTTGTGTTTTGTCATCAAGTTGAGAGGGAAAGGACTTTGGATCGGTATACTAATTGCCTCCACTCTCCAACTCTTTGTGTTTGCCCTTATCACTTTCTTCACAAATTGGGAACAAGAGGTATATACTACTCCTCCGCTTCTTCATGTTTTCATGTCATCCAACTCTGTGACTTTGCTTTTGGTTTGGGTTCCAGGCTATGAGCGCGAGGGATAAAGTATTCGAGATGACACCCCGAGAAACAACACAAACTATACCGAGAGAGGAAGCACTAGTTTTGCTGACAGATACTTCAGAAACTTTGAAAAACTAGTTTTCCATCTAAACCAACTACATTGGTCTACATTGTTTCGGCACCTAAATACTAAATGTGGATCCTTACTTTTTACGTTATATGTTATTAGATCAATATTCGCGCATATGTGCAGATCTTATCGTGTAAGATGTCTGTGGTTTTTAGAGTTTCCATATAAAATATGGTGTTCCATTTATTACATTATCTCTTAAATTTTTAGTTGCGATTTTGCTATGTCTGGTCCAGAATTTATAACATTGATGCAGCGTCGGGTCTGAGTGCATTCCTAAAATATATTTGAATGAGATCTCAAAATTTTTAAAATATTTAAAGGCCTGTTAAAAAAATATTTTTATTAATGTTATATAGAGAAAAGTGTGATATAGAAAAAATTGTAAGACTCAATAGAGCAAAAAGTGGTCATGAGATCTCTAAGCCATTTCATCGTAGCTAGCAGAACTCGAAATGACTTTACTATTTGGGATAAGTAACCTAAGTCAATTCATGGAAAAAACTTCTTACAAGATTCAATCTATCATAGAAACTGTAACAATATAATATTCTAGCTTTTCTTTTCTGAAATGTGAATAATCTTTTGAATTAAGAAAGAGAAACTTCGTTAATGAGGTAAAGAATTGTATTCAAAGTATAAAAGTGTCTTACAAATTCAACGTCAAGGATACTCTTTATCTTTCCATCTCAAGCATAATTTCTTTCTTTCCACTAACTTTTTTATTCTTTGCAAAATGAGATACTCACACTTTATAAAGAGAAAAATCGCATAAAAACACTCAGAAAGACACTTACTAACACTTTTAATTTTTGAAATTTTTTACTAACACTTTAAACTCTCAAAATGACAATTTTATCATTTTAACTTTCAAATATAGCTCCCGCATGCAAGCTGTCATTAAAATTAACGGAAAAGTTAACGGTGTTATATAAATTATAAAAATAATAATAATAATAATAAAATTGACTAAAAATTTAAAAATCAATAAAATTCCAAAAATCAATTAAAATTTCAAAAATAAAATAAAAATTTCAAGAATAAAAGAAAATTTCGAAAACTAATTAAAATTCAAAGTTTTTATAAAAATTAAAAATCAATAAAATAATCAAAAATTAATTTAAAGTAAGAAAATGCAATTTGAAATATTATAAATCAAAATCAATCAGAAATAGAAAAATAATGAGATATTAAAAATTTGTAAGATATTAACTTAAATAAGATTCTAGCTTAAATATTATAAAATATAAAATTAATTTAAAATTAAAAAATTTGAAAATAATTAAAAATTCAGAAATTTACAAAAATAATCATCAAAATATAATTTAAAAGTTTTGGTGGTTCTTTAGAGAAAGAAACGTAAGCAATCGTGTACTTTATAATTTAAAATTTTTCTAAAAAATTGTTGGTGGTTCAGATTCTTTCTCTAAAGAAACGCTAAAGTTTTACAGAATTTTTTATTGATAATTTTTTTGAAATTATTGAAATTTTAATTACTTTTAAATTTTTGCTATTTTTCAATTAATTTTATATTTTATAATATTTAGCTAGTATCATATTTAAGTTAATACTTTACAAGTTTTTAATATCTTATTATTTTTCTATTTATGATTGATTTAGATTTAGAAAATTTTAAATTGCATTTTCTTACTTTAAATTAATTTCTAGAATATTTATTGATTTTATAATTTTTATAATTTTTATAATTTTCTTAATTTTAATTATTTTTTGAAACTTCTATTTTATTTTTGAAACTTTTTTTTTCTTTTAATCGATTTTTAGATTTTTTTTTATTTTTAGAATTTTCAATCTATTTTTTGATTTTTGATTTATTATTATTAATATTATTAGTATTATTATTATTATTAAAATTTTAATAATTTATTTAGCACAGTTAATTTTTCCATTAATTTTAATGTTGACGTGTACGCGAGAACTATATTGGAAGTTTAAAATGATAAAATTGTCATTATGTGGGTTTTAAGTGTTAGTGGAAAATTTTCAAAGGTTAAAAGTGTCAGTAGGTATCATTCTGAGTATTTTTTATGCGATTTTTTCCTTTATAAAATCTTAATAGAACGTTTGATTTATAATAATGAGAACTAATACAAATCCAAATATTTTCAAACGATTTGTCGAATATAACTTTCGACATGATGATAGTGTGGCACTGTTGTCCGAATCTTTATTAGATATAAATCCAACATTCTTTTTTGTTTTTGGTAAACATCTAATAAATCCGACTTTTTCACATGTAAAAAAGAACTAATTAATTAGTCTTTTTGAAAGCATAGAACTATTTTTTTTTTTACAGTGGTAAAAGTATTATTCTTAATTAAAATCCACAAATAAAAAGAAAAAGTCATCAAAAGTAGTAGCATGGGATTTCTTCTCTTAATCACTTTATGCTTTTCTCTATTTATTCCTTGTCTTTTGTCTCACGTATTCTCAAACATGAAACAGCCAAATAATTAGTATACATGCATATAATTAACTGAGTTATTAGCCATTCCAAATCACACCTACACATTTTCTCTCGGAAGAAAAGGCAGAGCAGCTAAAGAATCAATGCCAATCAGCCGGAAAGTTCTGACGTGGGCCGTTGCGGCGGCAGTTATGGCCGTCGTGGTGGTTTTCATCGGGCCATCCATCATTGGTCCGGAGAGAATAGTGGGCTCGCAAAACGTCCTAACCACGGCGAAGATGATCCCGCTTCCGGTGGATGGACCGGAGAGCATGGACTGGGATCCACAAGGAGGAGGCCCATATGTTGGTGTCATGGACGGTCGCATCCTAAAGTGGAGCGGTGAAGATCTTGGCTGGGTTGAATTCGCCTATTCATCTCCCTACAGGTTTCTTTAATTAAATATATGACCCCAAAAATAGAAATTTAACTAAACGATTACTTCTAGGCAAATGTTGTGTTAATTTCAACCAAAACAAATATTCTTGTATTTGGGTATCATAAATTTATATAACAAACTAGGTTTGGGCATTAGGTTTTTCGGTTCCATTCGGTTTGGTTCTTTCAGTTTTCGGAAATGAGAATCATTCAGTTCTCAAAATATTTCGGTTCGGATTCAGTTTCGATTGAGATAAGTAACCATTCGAGTACTTATTTGTTGATATATTTGGATATTCTTTGTCATTTTCGGATACTTTTTGGTATATTTTCAGATATTTCAGATATTTTTGTACTTTTAGGTACTTTCGGTTTTTTCGGTTTTTTTAGGTTATCCAAAGTATTTTCGTTCGACTCAATTCAGTTCCGATTTTTAAGTTCTTAAAAACTTGAAACCATTTAAATATTTTACAAATCCGATTCGATTTTTCCGGTTTTTTTAGTTCGGTTCTTCGATTTCGGTTAATGTGCCTTCCGCCACAAAAATCCATACAAAAAGGAGGATATTTGCATTTACTTAATTATAAAATTCTATTTATTTTTACATCACACCCTTAGTATAAGGTTCCTAGATAAATGATTATAGGATAGATCTAGACACAAATATATAACAAATTTTTTACTTAAAAATTGTATATTGAAATCAAACCCTACATTTTGAATTTGGTGTATATATGAAGAGAGAACTGTTCAAGCAACAAGGTGGAACCTGCGTGTGGGAGGCCTTTGGGACTGAGCTTCGAGAAGAAAACAGGAGATTTGTACTTTTGTGATGGTTACTTTGGGGTAATGAAGGTCGGACCTAAAGGAGGATTAGCCGAGATGGTCGTGGACGAGGTTGAAGGTCAGAAAATTATGTTTGCCAACCAAATGGATATAGACGAAGAAGAGGATGTTATTTACTTCAATGACAGCAGCGACACTTATCATTCCGGGTATTACAACTTCACCTCTCTATTACATTTATTTTTAACATTTTCAAAACCAAGATTAAGGTTCTTTGATTATATTTATTTTATATAGTATTAGACTAGGACCCACGATATACCCGAGTGAAATATCTTAAAACTATAGTTATAATATTTTGAATCTAAGTCGGCAACCGCTCTAATAAACACTCGTATAACTAGATTTAGTATCAAAATTATATTTTATAATTCATGATACATAAAATCGAAAATATGTAGTATAACCGAAAAACTGAGAAACACACTCTTTAAATAAATTATAGGATTCTAAAAGTAGATTTCAAATCTTTTAAAGTAAAAAATATATATTATTAACAAATGAACGTATTTCTATTCCTGTTTTATTGAAACTTATTTAATCGTAAATTACATGTTTTGTATTTTTTGTTGTTTTAAAATTTTAAATTTGTAATTTAGAATTCTTAACACAAGATAGGAATAGAAAAAACCAATTATAGAATAGTAAATGAGCAGAAAATTAAATAAAATATTTTAAGATAATAATAATTTTTTTTTAATCGTTTGACTTTTTAAAAAGTTAACTAATTTAGAAAGGTTTTCTATAAGGTCTGCATAATCAATGGACACAAGTTATAATCAAAGCTAACGATGACACATGTCGTGAATTATAATTATGTTTATGTGTCGCATTCACATTAAACACGTTCAACTTTATATGATAAGATAACATTGTCATCCACACATAAATAAATTGAATCAAAGATTTAGAAAACTAATTTGATATCCTCACACTCTTTCATATTGTTAAGTCACACTTTAAAACGGAAAAAAAAAGAAGAAGAAATATTCGGGACCTTATGGTCGAGTGGTAAAGAGACGGGTTCTTGACGCTAACACATTACAAGTTCGTTTTACCTGATGCGCGAAACAATCTCATGTTGTTTTTGGACATCCACATGGATATGAACCCTTGCTTTCGGCACATTTAAATGATCGGAGAAAAAGAGTCTATATGTGGATTACACTCTCCAAAAAATTAGTTTGAGTCGATTAAAAGGTGAGATTTACCCCTGAGTTATAAAAAATAGTACTAAAGTGGTAGTTTTAATTTGAAGAAAAAAAAAACCTATTTCGACTTGCGAACTTAAAAACATATATATAGTCCAATTGAATTTTTGTTTATTTGGTCTTTTACTTTAATACGAATGTAAAAAGTAAAATCAATTTTTTATAACCAGTGAAAATTTTTCTTTAAAACAATTAATGTTCAACCAATATGGCAATATTCTAAGTTTTTGTCGGTAAATTACATTTTACAATTGTTTCTTACGTTAAAGAATATTCTAAAATTGTTTCGTTGTTACTTTTTGGATCAGGGATGTATTCTACGCATTTTTGTGCGGCGAAAAGACAGGAAGAGCGATTCGATACGACAAGAAGACAAAGAAAGCCAAAGTTGTGATGGACCATCTTCATTTCCCTAATGGTCTAGCCATAAGCAAAGATGGTTCGTTCGTGCTTTCTTGCGAGGTCCCAACGCAACTTGTGCATCGGTATTGGGCCAAGGGACCAAAAGCCGGGACTCGCGACATATTCGCCAAGCTCCCGGGCTACGCTGATAACATCAGAAGGACAGAGACAGGTGATTTCTGGGTTGCCTTGCATTCCAAGAAAACTCCATTTTCTAGGTTTTCGTTGATGCATCCTTGGATTGGGAAATTCTTCATGAAGACGCTAAAAATGGAGCTGTTAGTCTTCCTTTTCGAAGGAGGAAAGCCTCATGCCGTGGCCGTGAAACTCTGCGGTAAGACTGGTGAGGTTATGGAGATTCTTGAGGATAGTGAAGGGAAGAATATGAAGTTCGTAAGTGAGGTTCAAGAGAGAAATGGAAAACTATGGTTTGGTTCTGTGTTTTTGCCTTCTGTTTGGGTTCTCGATCGTCAGTGATTTACACGATTTCGTTTTTTTTTAAAATGTTTTCATTACTACTGCGTGATTAAAGGATCTCTTTCTTTTGCTTATACATTATCATTTTTTCATGAGTGTGGATTTGATAATAATCATTAGTTTTAAAGTTTGGTGTATTCGGTTCGATCTATTTCTACTATTAAAACAAAATCACAACAACTTTATCAACCGTGTGATATTACTAATTCTCGACTATTATGTTAATATAACTATACATCCTAATATCTCGTTGAACAATTTGGTTATTCAATTCATTAATTCAGTTAATTAATTTGGTTAATTAGATAATGATTATCTTTTCAATTTTTAAACACTTCTTAAAATACATGTCATTAATTTTACAAAATGATATTTTATAACCGAACTGTGTAATTTTTTGGATCGTAGGTCGATGTGGTCCGACCGGGTTCCACCGAGTTTAATGGTACTTTTACAAATAATATTATAAGAGAGAATAAATAGATTATTTAAATTAATATTATAGTTGAGAATAAACATATTATCTTAAAAAAATTCATAAAACATTTAAAATAATAATATTTTTAAAATTAATATTTTACCCAAAAGTTGAAATAATTAATAAATGAAATTAAATTTCATGCTTAAGAAATGAACCTGGTTCGAATCCAGTTTAACGGTTCATCAATTTCTGGCCCTTTACCGGTTTAATCAGATCTTTTAATTGGTCTAATTCTTTTTGGTTTTATTATTGATCCAACCCGGCTATGTTTTCGGTTTACGGTCGAACTCGGTCCTATCTCTGGATCGTGAATATGGTAGGATAAACTAATTTTTGTTTTGGTATTGTCAATCCATATCGTTACTACGTTTCAGTAATATGAAAGTATTTGTTCTTTAATATAATTTATTTATAATAAAAATTCATATCATCTTTAAATCTCTTTTGCAGATTATACTAAAAATTTGAAAAAATGTGCGGATCAAAATCTAGCTCGCATTTAAAATAGGTCTTTCTCAAGGCTATTAATCTTATAATTTACAGAACTCTTGTTTTATTAATTATTTTAACTAAAATTACATCTTTGTGTTCTTCTTTTTTTAAATAAAAGGTTTTATATTTAAAAAGCTATAAACGTTTTACAAGTCAACGGTTTGAATGAACCATAAATAGAGTGAAAGAATCGAAACAAAATACATAGAAATGCAGATAGATCTCAACGAGAATAACACAGATGGCAACAAAGTAAATGACTTAGATCCTTAAACGAGAGAATCTATTGTGATATGCGTCCAAGGGTATCTCATCTCCCACGTTTTCCTCTACCCATGACAGTGATCCATTTCATCTCCTGTAGTTTTAGAGACGGCTTTCGATTGTGACTTTATCATGACCTTTATGTCGTTTTAAAACTAGAGAAGTACGAATGTTCTTTGTCGTCACTTACTTCCAAATGTGGATTTGCAGAATCTGGAAAATTGTCTTTAGGTGGCGTTAAAGAGGGTTCTAAACCCAAAATAAAGCTAGCTTTAGTCTCCTTAAGCGTGTGCAGTGAAGTGACCAACTTATTTGATTCCAACTCTTGGCCAGATTGAATGGCGAAGACTAAAGCACCATCTACGCTAGCTACATCATTATTATTCTCATGTTCTGAAGTTATAACAAGCGTACCAGCAGAGATTGGTGATTGGAGATCATTGCGTGTCTGTGGAGACGAAGGTATAAGAGTTAATAAAACGTCTAAGTCGTTGACGGAGGCTGTTGCAGCTACTTCAAAGCAGTCTTTAGTCGGGTCAAGAGCAGCAGTTGAGGCTTCTCCAATCTCTTTTGTAATGGATATAGGGTTAGAAGGAGTTGTGACTATCTCAAGATAATTTTCTGAATTATCGCTATTGGAAGCACTTGTGACATTGTTTTATTTTCAAGCGTAGTGGGCTTGTTTGAAGCCAACTCCTTGGTTTCTTGTTCTAACAAGATACAACCTTAATAATCAAAGGAGATATTTTCAAGTTTATCTAAAGTTTTAGAGAGATTTTTGGTTTCATGTACAGAGTTATCTATGTTTGTAACCAACAGATGTTCAGGCTGATCATCACTTGGTTTTTCAGTGTTGGTTGAGAAATTGGAACAACAGGAAACCCGAGACACCTTGACGCCTTATGGCCTAGTTGTCCGCACTTTGGAAATTTTGTGAGCAACCAAGAGTAAATGACGGTTACCATAGAAATCTTACCACTTTCGTCTCCAAGAGCAACTTTTTGTGGGAACGGTCTATCGAGTTTCACTTCTACTAGGATCTTAGCTTCCCCCATTAGAACAGGGTCTAGCCAAGGTTAGCTTGTAAGAATTGAGGCTTCAATCCCTGAGGTTATCCACCTAATACCTTTTTTAGTATAGCTGATGTGGTATATCCTTCAAGGTGAGCCAGGCCGGCATCGATATGATTTCAGGCATAGAGATAGTTTCAACCAGGTTCCATGGGGACACAAACATAATGCAATCATCAATATGACACAAACCTCTTTGTGTTACCCATTTTCGAGTCGGTTCATCCGAAATGTGAAAGAGAAATTTTGAGTCACTTAACTGGTAAGCGTACATCTGACAACATTTTCTCCATAATCTATTGACAACTGATTGTATTAAACCAGTTGGAGGGGCGGAACATCAGTAGAAACTTCCTAAGACAAACTCCTTTTGATTTTCCAAGCCTTCCATGAGAACTTTACGAGGGATGTACCTTTGGAGTTCCATCATCAAGGTAAACCGAAGTGGTGACCTTGTGAAGATTCCTCTTAGACTGGTCCATCATAGAAGCCCATGGATAATCTTTATACACACTGTGCTTTGCCCACCAAACCGAATTCGTAGGGACATACTTTTCTGGCTCGTCGTGAGCTGTGGCAGGAGCAACATGTTGCAGTCGTCTAGGCTTAGGAATTGTAGCCGATGATAATGAAGGCTATTAAGATTCAGATGAAAGATCAGTTATTAGCTCTTTTGTAGTTTGCATAAGGATCGTGGTAGCCAATTTTGCCGAACTTGAGACTAGCGGCCTCGACCAAGCTCCAAGACGTGATGGAGGAGGAATCGGAAGTTGATGAGTAGGGTCCTCTATCATATTTTCCTTCAGTAACAGCTACTTGAACTTCATGGTTGAAGACATATCGGAGCTTTCCCCCAATTTTTGATTTAGAGGTGTCGATTGGGGAAGAGGAGATTCCTTTTGATTCATAGCAAATCAGGAGGATTCTCTTCCATGGACAAATAATGGACTTGCAGACGTCTTTACCTGTCACTGGCGGAGCCATAGAAGCGGTTGAGCCGCCGATTTGGGGGTCGATGAAGATCTAGGGTTAAACGCTTTTTGCTTCGCAAGAGAGACTTTTTTTTATAGTTTCATTCACTTATTTATCTTTGCGTTTTTATGATTTATTTTCCTCTCGATTCGACAAACCATTTTTATCACTCTTAAAGCATTTCAAATAGTTTTTACAGTGCCACTTTGAAATTTGTGGGGCTATAAACTTTTACGGTGTTGAGAGTCGAATTCCTTAAACATAATTTTTTCCGGTTTGGAGGTCAATCTATTCTATACATATTAATTTAAAAATGTTTGGAGTCGAGGCCAATGTCTCATTTCGCTATGTCCAAGGTCGGACCTAACCTTTTAGAATTTTTAGTTTTTAATATGTTTAACTGAAAAATAACTTGTATTAAGTCCTACCAACAAGACCAAGGTCATGTTCGTTTGTTCATCCAGTTGCTGCATCTGGATGCAGATGTTGGATGATGTTCGTTTCCAGTAAATTTTAAACGTGAACTGGATGAGGTATTTGGATGCATTTTTGAATTCATCCAAAAAAATCTAAAATATCTGGATGAGATTATTACTTGAGTTTGGATGTATTTTCTTCATCCAAAATTTGTAAACGTCTAAAATATCCTTCAATAAACTAAAAAATTACATATCCACAAAACCTAAACACAAATCGAACGAAACGTAACTCTCCTCACCGTCAACTCTCAGCTCTCGAGTTCATCGAATCTCCACCGATTACCGTCGACGACTTTCAAATATCTCTCTCCCTCTCTCTCTCCCTCTCTCTCTCTCTCTCTCTCTCTCTCCCTCCATCAGAGATCGGCTTGTTGTCGTTCATCTCCTCTCGTCGACATCGTTAGTCTCTCAGTGAGTTCATGATCTTCAATCTCTAACTTTTGTTGCTTGTCTATGTTCGAATCTCATTTCCTTGACTTGGGTTTGTGTCTTAACTCTTAAATTTTGAATTTGTTTTGGTATTTTAAACTTTGTGTGTTGAAGCCTTTGCTTAGCTAAGCTTGAACATCGTTAGTTTCATTGATGCCTAATGACTTGAGCTCCTTGAGAGTTTGTCCAATTTCTCATGAAGTTTCTTTGATTTGTATCTTGTGTTTGGATTTTCATCGTTGTAGTGAGATGACTTTGGAGTTTATGATGCATTCCCTCAAGTTTGAATCCACAAGTTTGTTTGGTTCCTTTCTAAAGCAGAGTATGAAGCTTTGTTCTTGTTCTTGTTTGTTTGTTGTTGTCTAAGCATATAATGTATTTCATGTGAGCCATTTTTTAGATGGATTAAAGAAAAGAAAGAAAATTATAGGACAAGAGTTTTGTCAAATAAGTTGAATGCAAGATTCAAAAGAAGCTTTAGCTTTGTCCTTTTTTAAAAAAATGATATGTCTATATCTTTATATGATGATGATTGCTATAGAACTTTAGGTGATTGCATTTGTGAAGGGGGAGCCAAAATTTACTGTCTTTGTAATACCATTTATTCCACATTCAGATTGTTTTCAATATTCATAAATTGGAAAAACTCTTCTTGACATGGTTGTTTAAGTTTATATCGTAGCGTATATTTATATTATATAAAGGTTTCATGTTCATGAATCTCTCAGTGCTTATACCGACATTATTTCTTTTGTTCCTTCTTCTTATGAAACATAGAATATCATGGACTTTGTTTGTGAAACAGGAAGCTGAAGACTTAAACCTCCTTTCTGCCATCAAGCTTCTTTGTTTTATCATACACGATGACATCTATTCCCGGAACAGATGTGAGTATCTCTTTATCTAATGCATATTACAATGATTGCCTTTGTTCAAATATTCTGTAAATATTATTTAGAACAATAGAATCTTGCATGGAGCGATGAACAAACGCGTGTGTATCTTGAACTAAGACTTGAGGAGAAAGATAAGGGAAATATAAGAAACCAGTTAGTGAATGATGCTGGGAAACAAACCATTATAACAAAGTTCTATGAGGCATTTGGGGAAAAGCATACATGGCCAAAATTCAGAAACAAGTATAATTCTTCCAAAAAGCAGTACGCATGTTTAAAGAAATTGACTCATAACAGAATCGGACTTGGTTATCATCCAGATGGGTCCATTGACATGTCTGATGACTGGTGGGAGGAGCGGTGTAAGGTACATACCTTTCTATAGTTGCTTATGTTTGAATTTTTAGTATGCATTTGCATTACTTGTAATTGACTTGTTTTTGATTCTTTTATGGCAGGAATGACCTGGAGCTAGAAAGATAAAAGATAAAAGATAAACTCGTGGCGAACGTAGATTTGATGGAAAGACTTTTTGGTTCGGTGCACGTAACTGGAGCTGAAGATTGGTGTGCCCAGCAAGGTGAAAACCATCTAGAAACAATAATGGATGAGGAGGCCATACATGAATTAGATGCTGCTTCTGAGTCAAGGCAAAATCCCCTTCCTCCTAATCCAGAAAATGATGTGTCGCATGATGGTCCATCTTCTTCCAATGCACCAAGGGTTAATCGAAAAAGAAAAGCATCACAAGCAAGACAAGTTGTTGCCGATGTGATTAGAAACAGTATCCACTCACGCGACAAGATACTTTCCCCAAGAACCAACTAATAGAAAACCATCCTGATTATAGTTGCAGTCAACTTCGAGCTATGCGGGTTTTACATTCATTGCCTTGTATAAGAATGTGATCTCCTTTGTATAAGGCATCAATTAAGCATCTCAAGGAAGATCCTACCAATCGTCAGACTTTCTTATGCTACGAAGATGATGAGAACAAGGTTTTGTATTTGGAGTTTGAGACCGGTGAAAGTAGAGATGCATAGAACAAAATTTGGATTCTGGATTTTGCTTGAGAGTGAGATCAAGACTGTGAAAGAAGATTGGGAATCCTTTTATATCTTTATTGTTTATTAGCTCTAATATATGCTATCTAGTTTCATATATCCTATCTAAAACAAGACTGGTGAAAAACTGGTTTTGTAATTGTATGATATTTCATATTTTGGTATGTTCAATAGAGAATTATATTTATGTGTTATTAATGTAAATTGTTATTATTGTGTTGTTTCAGGAGACATTTCGTTTGTTAATTGAGGATGATGATACAGATTTAATCTTGGAAGAGGAGGAAAGCATGTATGTTGCGGTTCAGGAAAGGGATGCTAGTCTTGGTAGACAATTACATAGGACAAATAGAGGTGGTGGTTGGCGCCGTGTACAACGACTTATGTTTGAATCTGAAAGTCA